>CATIWM010667066.1:0-15751 GCA_949671775.1 Mallotus repandus
AAAAATAAATAAACATGCAAATCATGCAAAAAGTGCCTAATTGAAGAAAAACTAAACAGAAGAAAAATAAATGTAACTGAATTTACACCTAAACCTAATGCTTTGAGTGCTTAAAACAGTGCATTTTTCACACTCATCAAAATAACCTGAGGGTGCCAACTTTAGTCACTAGACTTACATACTCGGTGTTATAGAAATGACTCGAGTTTTTGAACCTCAGTATTGTAGAATCAATTTGAGGGTGCAAGCTTCAATCACTAGACTTAGATGCTCGGTGCCATAGAAATGACCCGAGTCCTGCAAAAGCGTTGGATTTTAATGTCACACCTTCTGAGATGCCTCATTTCAAATTTTAAAATTGTCACGTCTGTTTGTGTGCCAGAAGAGGAGATGTTTTGGTTGCTGCCATCATAACTGCTCGAATAATGAGCATTGATTTTTTCTGAAATACCCCTGAGGACAGTAGAGATGTCCTTAATTCTCACAGGGGTATTAGATGGTAATCAAGAACCTTCTGTCTTCTTTAAAAATCCATCTTTTCTCTTTATTTTACATGTTTGCTTTTTCTGTGCATTTGTTCTTCTGCTTTTTTCTGCCTTCAAGTGCTTTCTGCTCTAGTATTCATCGCCTTTTCTGAAGAATTTTTTATTATTTCCTAGGTGAAAACCTTTTCTTTCTTATTATCTTTCTTCTTTTCATCACTTCTTCTTAAGTTTTATGGCTCCTTAAGAGTAAGTTAAGTCTGATTTATTTGAATCGAGACTAGATAAGGGTATGCTTGAATGATATAGGAGAAGGTATAGCATTCCCTAAGAGTATATGTTGCATACCATGGAGAAAAACTTTAGAGCTCATGAAAAATTTTTAAACATGGTGAAGATGGTCGTTTATGCTAACTACTTAGAAGGAAGGGGGGGGGGGGGTCAAGGTTTCTTATGGAACCTTTTGTTAAAACTTTTCTAAATAGGTTTAACATCACTCCTGACCAACTTCGCCCCAATAGTTATAGGATTTTAACTAGGTACATAGAGCTAGTACATAGGGAAGGCAGAGAACCAAATTTAGATATGTTTCGATTTATGTATAATTTAAATAAGAAGAAAGAGGAGATGACCTTCTCATTGTTGGAAACTCCACATCAAAATCTATTTATCAAGCTTCTAGACTTACAGAAGTCTTAGAGGCATAAATTTTTTATTATTGAACACCCATCGAACTTTGTCAATGTCAGACGTTTATGCGTTGACGAATGCCATAAAGTAAAGTGCCTTCCAAAGCTCTCTGAAGAAGATATGGACCTGGCATGTAGGCCTTATGAATGAAGTTTGTATGAAAGCACATCTGCTGAGACTTATTCTCGGTGATACCTCAAGAGACTATGTCTCGGAGATAAAGATGCTATGGTAAGTGCTGAGCTTCTTAAGGTATCTTTTGACTTATTTATTTCTTTTATTATAGATGGCTGATTATTTTAACTTTGCGGATGAACATCTTTCAAATGATGAGGTAGAGGTGCAGGAGACCTCCCCGGCTACCCAACTTACACAAAAAGAAGAATTCCTGGAGATCCGATTTGATCCTCAGCCTAATGTTGGGGGAAGCCTGATTTTGAACGTTACTCGGCAGGAGGTGCCCGAGTCTTGCAAGAAATGCTCCCTTGCTGAGGAGGCAGATGATGAAGAAGAACTGATTGATAGGCTGTATGCCATATGCCCCAAAATACCTAGATAGCCGGACATGAGAAAATGGCTTATGTCAAAGTGCAACCCTTCGAGCATCCTTAATACTCAAATTAAGGATCAGTGTGCCATCCCTGTGCTTCCCTAAAGATATCCAGAGATGGATGGAGGTGGAGAAGGACGAGCTATTCAATTCCTTGATTACACATACTCTTGACGTAACTTCCTTGACTTTAGCTTTATTATGATTTTGCATGAATATTCTGAGTTCTAACACTTCTTGTCTTTTAGTTGACTCAAGGTCTGCTGCTAGTGAAAGATAATTACTATTTCTTGAAAAGCTAGTACAACTTAAAGGAGGCGGAGGTTGGCACAATTGCTAGTGATTTTAAGAAGCAGCTGAATAAAGCCGAGGAGGCATTGGAGCTTTGCTAGACAAAGCATGTGGAGGCCAGATCTGAAGCTGAGGCAAGTCAGAAGAAGATTGAGGAGCTGGAGCATTCCCATACTCAGCTCACTTCAAGAATTGAGAAACAAGACTTCGATCTCGGGGCTCTAAAGAAGGAGTTAGTTGAGGAAAAGAAGTCCCGAGGCAAAGATAAGAAAAATTACCAAAAGATGATGAAGGGATTCCTCAAGGCCTATAAATCTGAGTGTCAGAGGATACTGCTTGTTCAACATTCAAATTTGGACTTCTATGAACTTGAAAAGATAACTTCTAATGATTTGGAAAAGGTAGTTACTGAATAAGATGCTGCCAATAAGTCTACTTCCAAGCAGCTAAAGGATCCGAAGGCTACTGAAAAGAAAGCTGCTACTAAGAAGTCTCTCCGAGCAACTTGGGGATCTAAAGGTTACTAGAGAAAAATCTGCTGCTGAGGCACCTTCTTTTGGTTCTAAATCAACTCCCTTGCTTGAGCCTCGGGCTTCAAAAAATGTAAATCCTTCACCCACTTACAGGATTGTGCCTCTTGATATTGAGGCCAATTTATAAATACTTAATATATTTTTATGCTCTTTTGTATTCTTTTTTTAATTGATGTAATGCAACAATATGAAAGTAGTAAATGAACTTCATCTTTTATTTCTCAAAATTTGCTTTATTCTGAGTACATTTACTTTACTAATGGTATTTTTTAAGACTATCTAAGTTCCAATATCGAGGAAACTCTTTTCCTTTTGCATCTTTGATCTTGTATGCCCCCTTAGTAGTTTTCTCAATGATTTAATAAGGGCCTTCCTAGTTTGGTCTAAGCTTGCTTATTCCGGAGCTGCCTTTGCCAATGTCAGCTCTTTTGAGTAACCAATCTTTGTCCTTAAACTGCTTTAATAAAGGCCTTCCTAGTTTAGTTCAAGCTTATTGTGATACTCCTTGATTTTCTACCTCTAAGCTTTTGCTACGATTGCTGCTTGTTCTCTTCTCTTTTCAAGCAGATCCAGGCATATCTGAGTATTGATGTTGTTAACTTCTTGATCCAGATCCTCAGTTACTTGGTAGCTCGATGATTTAATCTCCACTGGAATTATAGCATCCATTCACATGTCAACTTAAAAGGCGTTTGTCCTGTGGATGTCTTTGTCGTTGTTCTATATGCCCAGATGACATTGTTGAGTTCATAAATCCAGTTTCCTTTCTTCTCCTCTAACCTCTTTTTTAGTCCCTACATGATTGTCCTATTAGTGACCTCTATCTGGCCATTTATTTATGAATGAGCCACTAAAGTAAATCTAAACTTTATGTTAAATAATATCACACCTAGATCATTCCTACTAATTTTACCACAACACTTTCATCTTTGCTCCAAATGCAAAATCCATCCACATGTGACTATTTAAGACCCTAATATATAAGTTTCATAGTTTTTACTCTTCCTAACTTAACCTCTAAGTCCACGAAATTTGCAGTGCAACAATCTGCCCTAAAACAGAGTACAAATTTTGTGGTTTGCTAATCTTAACTTAAGTTTCCATGCCTGTCAATAAGTCCACCTTCCTTTTAATTTCTCATATCTTTTATGCTATTAAGATGAGGTGAAGATGAAGAACATAAAATCAAAAGTTGTTTCTATTTACCTTAATTCTCCCGGAATCTCCAATTGTTGCTTCGGTTTGGTGTCCTACTTTGCTCTTCCAATCCCTTTATCTAAGCTTCCTTTTCTTTCCCTAAAAACACATCTCTAAATCACACTTCATCTCCTCCAATTCTCTATTCTATTTAGTTATAGAGATTAGAAGTTGAAGGAGTCTTTTTTTTTTCTTCTTTTTTTTACGTAAATGACTTTTTTTTTTGTCTTGTGAGGTGTCCTTCACTCCTTCCCTCTCACTTCCATTTAACACTTCTCTAGCAAGTTCCTTTTAATAATAATTTCTACTTATTAAATCTAATATTCCGTCACTTCAATTCTTTTTAATTTCCTAATCACTCCTTCTCATACTAATTATGTCCTAAATTGCCCAATATTCATCCTTTACATATTATAAATTCTTATAATATTATAAATTTTATGAATTCTTACTCAAATCAACTCCAAAAAAAAAAATCTTAAATACACAATTCACACATTTAATGGTGAATGGTTTCACTAATACATACTAATATGCATGTGCCTACGTTATGTGCATGTGTAGTGCGGATAAGGATATTGCAATTCTTCCCCTCTAAAAGAATTTTATCCCTGAAATTCAATACCTGTGAACATGTAAGGGTGTTGTTGTCTCATATGCTCCTCCATCTTCCAAGTGGCTTCCTCTTACGCATGATTTCTCTATAACACCTTTACTAAGGGTATTTCCTAATTTCTAAACTGCTTGGTCTTAAAACCAATAATCTTTATCGATTCCTGTACATAACTTAAATCATTTGCAATTTTAATCTCTTGATCTCGAAGTACACGTGTTGGGTCTGATCTATATTTTCTTAGCATACTCATATGAAACATATTATGAATCTAGGATAAATCCAGAGGTAATGCTAACTTGTATGCTAATGGACCAATCCGCTCAAGTATCTCATATAATCCTATATAGCGACGACTGAGTTTCCCCTTTTTTCCAAATCATATTACACCTTTCCAGGGAGAAACCCGTAGAAGTACCTTTTCCCCTACTTCATACTTTATCTCCCTTCCATGTTGGTCTATATAGCTCTTTTATCTATCTTGTGCTACTTTGAGTTTACCTGTAATGATCTTAACTTTGTCCATTATGTCTTATACTAACTTGAGTCCTTCTAATATCCTCATTTCTTCTTCATCCCAATTGATAAGACTTCTACACTTTCTTCCATATAAATCTCCATATGGAGCCACTTGTATACTACTGTGATAATGATTATTACAAGAAAATTCTATCAAAGCAATGTAGTCATCCCAAGCACCTTTGACTTCTAGACATAAGCTCTGAGTATATCTTCAAGTGTTTGGATTGTTCTTTCGAGTTGTTCGTCAGTTTAAGGATAGAATGCAATACTAAAGGGTAATCGAGTTCCCAAAGCATGTTGCAAACTTCCCTAAAATTGTGAGGTAAACTGAGGATCTTTATCAGATACAATTGATACCGGCACACCATGTAATATAATAATTTCATTCACATTTCTTTTAGCCAAGTATTCTAGTGAACTTCCCCATTTGATTGGTAAGAAATGAGCTAACTTAGTTAAATGGTCAATAATCACCCATATAGCATCATTCTATCTTGAATTTCTCAGCAGTCCATACACAAAATCCATAGTTATCCTTTTCCATTTCAATTCTGGAATTTCTAATCGTTGGAGTTTTTCTACTGGTGCTTGAT
Source organism: Mallotus repandus (assembly GCA_949671775.1). Taxonomy (NCBI): domain Eukaryota; kingdom Viridiplantae; phylum Streptophyta; class Magnoliopsida; order Malpighiales; family Euphorbiaceae; genus Mallotus; species Mallotus repandus. Next base: position 5,472 of record CATIWM010667066.1, read on the forward strand.
GTTCCATCTTAATTTGTTGACATGTTAAGCACTTTAAAACAAATTTAGCTATGTTTTTCTTTACCTTAGGCCACCAAAAATAAGCTCGGAGTGTGTTATGCATTTTCATCATTCCTGGGTGCATAGTATATGGAACACAATGGGCTTCTTCTGAAATCTCTTTACGAATATTATCAATATCGGGTACACAAACTCGAGACCCTATCATCAACACATCATTGTGAATCTCAAACCCTTTATCTTTTCCTTATTTCACCGCTTCAATCTTCTTATGTAACATTGGATCTTTGCTTTGAGGCTTCTTTATTCTATCATGGAGCATGGGCCTTACTTGAAATGTTGTAATTAAAGCACTATCATTCTGTATATCTAACTTTACATTCATGGCTCGCATCCTGACTAAAGAAGTTAAAGATAATACTTGTGCGTATGCAGTACTACTGCTTGACTTCCTACTTAATACATCCGCCACTACATTAGCCTTTCCTGGGTGATACTCAATAGTACAATCATAGTCTTTTAATAGTTCTAACAACCTCCTCTATCTCATGTTCAACTCTTTCCGACTCATTAAATAGTTCAGGCTTTTATGATCAGTGTATAATAGGAATGTCTCTCCATAAAGATAATGTCTCCATATTCTTAATGCAAACACCGCGACTGCTAATTCTAAATCATGTACTGGGTAGTTCATTTCATAAGGCTTCAATTGCCCAGAAGCATATGCAATTACCTTACCATTTTGCATCAACACACATCCTAAACCTTGATGACAGGCATCACTATACACAACAAATCCACATGTATCTGAGGGAATTGATAACGTTGGAGTTGATGTCAATCTCTATTTCAATTCATCAAAACTCTTTTGACAAGCTTATGTCCACCAAAATGTTTCATTCTTTTGCAGTAATTTAGTCAAAGAAGCAGCTATTAATGAAAATCCCTCAATAAATCGACGGTAATAACCAGCTAGTCCTAAGAAACTTTGAACCTCAGATGCATTCTTTGGTACCTCCCAGTTCACTACTGCTTCTATCTTTTTAGGGTCAACCTCAATTCCATGCCCATAAATCACGTTCCCTAAAAACACTACATGGTTCGAGCAGAACTCACATTTGCTTAATTTAGCATACAATTACTTGTCCCTTGGTATATGCAAAGCAATCCTCAAGTGCTCCTCATGTTCTTCTTTACTCTTAGAATATATTAGAATATCTATAAATACAATGATAAACTTATTTAAGAAAGGTTAAAATACCTTGTTCATCAATGCCATGAATGCAGTTAGAGCATTTGTTAATCCAAATGGCATCACTAAAAACTCATAGTGTCGTGAAAGCTGTCTTTGGTACAATTGGTTCTGACATTTTAAGTTGATAGTACCCTGACTTAAGATCAATTTTAGAGAATGCTTGTGCTCCCTGTAACTGATCAAATAACTAGGTAGAGGGTATTTATCCTTCACAGTAATTTGATTTAACCTCTAATAGTCAATACATAACCATATTATGCGATCCTTCTTTTTGACAAATAGAATTGGTGCACCCTATGGAGATACACTTAGTTTAATAAACCCTTTCTCTAAAAGTTCTTGTAACTAAGTTTTCAATTCTTTCAGTTTAACTACTGCCATTCTATATGGTGGTATGGAAATTGGAGCAGTACTTGGCATGAGCTCGATATTAAACTTTACTTCTCTGTCCGGTGGTATCCCTGGAAATTCATTTGGAAACACCCTCGCTACTGGTATATTGATTAGCTGTTCATTCATGCTTTCAGTGTCTACCACATGCGCCATATATGCCTCACAACCACCCTTGATCATTTTAAATGCTTTAATTGCAGAAACCATACACGAAGTTATAGGGAGCCTATCACCTTGGAACACAACTCTGGAAACACATCTGGAAACTCCCTCGCTACTGGTATATTGATTAGCTGTTCATTCATGCTTTCAGTGTCTACCACATGCGCCATATATGCCTCACAACCACCCTTGATCATTTTAAATGCTTTAATTACAGAAACCATACCCGAAGTTATAGGGAGCCTATCACCTTGGAACACAACTCTTGCATGGTCCAGAGTTTCTAGCACCATTTCTTTAATGTAACAATTTATAATTGCCCGATACTTAATTAACCAATCAATTCCCAGTATAATATCAAACTTATTAATTAGTACCACAACCAAGTCTATGCTCAGTGTAGATTCATTAATTCAAATCAAACATTCATGATATATTACATTCATAATCATAACATCACCTAAGGGAGTACTTACTTTAAGGTCAAAACCTAGAGATTCATGCTTGCTACCCAACCGTGATAATAAACTACGTGATATGAATGAATGAGAAGATCCTGGATTGATCAATACATAGGCAAGTAAATTATAAATGAGAATTGTATTAGTAATAACTTCAGGGGCTACAACAACTTCCTGTCTTGTCATTACAAATATTCTTGCTTGAGGTTGAGACCACAAACTTTGACCCTCTACTCGAGTAGCACCACCACTAACCGTAGTTGCTTTATCCCTACCTCTTCCTCTAGTTAGAGTTGATCCAACACTTGTACGTGAGGTCTCCATCATTGGCTGAGAAGCTGCCCAGCCTCTTCCAGTCTTTGTCACTCTAGCCCGTTCAGGACAATTACGGAATATGTGATCCAAGGATCCATAAAAGTGGCATCCTCCAGTTAGTTTTCGACATTCCCTACCATGTTATTTTCCACAATGCACAAATGAGCTCTTATCTTGAACACTCCTTCCTAAATTCCCGGAATAAGTAGTGCCTCTACCTCTAAAATTGGAATAACTACCTCTTATTCCTGGCTGCGTTTTGAAACTCTTATTCTTTCCAAACTTTTTGCTAGAGTCCCCAACTACTTCTTGAAATCCCCTTTTTCTTATTTGCTACTCTAACCTTTCCTTCTTCAATCTTTTAGCCCGTATTACTGCAGTCTTCAATTTACTAAAGCTTTCTAAGTCACTAGCTGTGATCTTACTTCGAATTTTGTAGTTTAACCCTTCTTCAATTTTTTGACACTTATCCCTTTCTATGGCTATCATAAAGGATGCATAATGTGACAATTGATTGAATTTCACCTCATACTCTTCTATAAACATTATGCCTTACTTCAAGTTTTGGAACTCCTTTCTCTTCTCATCCCGGTATATCTCTGGCACGTAATTGTCTCAGAATTCCCAAAGGAAATCATTCCATGTGAGCACTGGTGGTTATGTATCACTTCTTGGAATAGTCTCCCACCAATCATATGCATCCCCCTATAAAAGTGACATTGCATAATCAAATTTCTCTTCTGGAGTGCACTTCATTAAGTTTAAAACCCTTTATGTCCTCTTTAACCATGTATCTGCCTCTATTAGATCAGTACTGCCATTAAAATCAATTGCACCATATTTTCTTAATCTATCATATCTTCTTTCTCTAACATTTCCTTGACATTGTATTCCTTGTTCAATTGGTTTTTGCCTTCCTTGTTCACGTGCAGTAGGTGGGGGTGCTTGTGAATGTGCATGAGATCCACCTCCTTCAGCTAGTGGATCTCCCATTGGTAGATAAGAAGCCTCAATTGAGTGTAGGTTAGTCACTTCCTCTTTCCTTAGTGATTGGTTAATCCTAAGTGCACCGCCTTCTTCTGGTGCCTTAAAGAAAAATGCAAATGTATTAAGTGACAGATTTTTTTTAACTATACTTTATACGTGTGAAGTGCACATATATGTCCCGTGAGGAACCTATCCCTACTCTGATACCACTAACTGTAACACCTATCACTTATTTCTATGATCCTCTACATTAAACACACATCAAACGCCATATTACAATACAAGCACATGTACATATCATACATTTACGCAAGTATATCAACATTTATCATATCCACTTTACATATGAAATTTAATAAGTGATTACAAGTCTTATGGCAACCTAGCAAAATATATTATATGCCAAAAATGAAAATGTGATATCATACATTTATAATTAATTTATATTCTACAATTATAACATAAGAGTATAAATTAATTATAGCCCAAAAATGAAAATGTGATAGACTAAAACATAAGAGTATAAGACTAAAACTCTCAAATGATATGATTCTTTTTTTATTTTAAACTAAATAAGTGATACTCAACTATATCCAAAATTTAGCTACAAAAAATCATCCTACAAACCATGGTGAATTCTTAAAGTCAGATCCGTTATTTTTTATATAACTAATTCAATTCTTATCCAATTGAAAAATTGTCTTTAACAAACTTACTAAAAATATTAAGGATCATTTTTATATTTTACGCTTTATCTAATTCATCTTCTAAGATCTCAAATCTGACCAACAATTCCAGGTTGCTAAATAATATCACACCTAGATCATTCTTACTAATTTTACCACAACACTTTCATCTTTGCTCCAAATGCAAAATCCATCCACATGTGACTATTTAAGACCCTAATCTATAAGTTTCATAGTTTTTACTCTTCCTAACTTAACCTTTAAGTCCATGAAATTTGCAGTGCAACAATCTGCCCTAAAACAGAGTACAAATGTTATGGTTTGCAAATCTTAACTTAAGTTTCCATGCTTGTCAACAAGTCTACCTTCCTTTTTATTTCTCATAATTTTTATGCTAATAACAAGAGGTAAAGATAAAGAACATAAAATCAAAAGTTGTTTCTACTTACTTTAATTCTCCCGGAATCTCCAATTGTTGCTTCGGTTTGGTATCCTACTTTGCTCTTCTAATCCCTTTATTTAAGCTTCCTTTTCTTTCCCTAAAAACACATCTCTAAATCACTCTTCATCTCCTCCTATTCTCTCTTCTATTGGTTATGGAGATTATAAGTTGAATGGGTCTTCTTTTCTTTTCTTTTTTTTGATGTAAATGACCTGTTTTTTTTTTTTTTTTTTGCTTTGTGAGGTGTCCTTTCCTCTCACTTCCACTTAACACTTCCCTGGCAAGTTCCTTTTGATAATAATTTCTACTTTTTAAATCTAATATTCCATCATTTCAATCCTTTTTAATTTCCTAATCACTCCTTCTCATGCTAACTATATCCTAAGTTGCCCAATATTTATCCTTTACATATATTATAAATTCCTATAATATTATAAATTTTATGAATTCTTACTCAAATCAACCCCAAAACAAATCCTGAATACACAATTCACACCTTTAATGGTGAATTATTTCACTAATACATACTAATATGAATGTGCCTAAGTCACGTGCATGTGTAATGAGGATGAGGATATTACATTGCTGGCACTCGTGGCACTCTTAAACGAGTTTCTGAGCATCTTTGGACAAGGTAAGTGAATAGTATCCTTGTAGTAATGCTTTTCTGACCAATGAGTTTTGGGATTCGTGTGCTCCATAAATTCCTTTATGGATCTCTTTAAGTAAATAATTGCCCTCTTCTGGTGATACACATTTAGACCATGGGTGTGATAAGGGCCTTTTGCAGTGTTCTCCATTATGCATGGAGTAATGTGTAACTTTTTTTTCAATTTTTAAGCCTTCTGTTAATCTAGTGAAAGAATGTCATGTTCTATATACTGAATAATTGGTTTCATCCATTCTGCCACTTCCTGGATATCCATGATCTCTGACTCTTCAGTGCTAGGTTTAATCAATTCTTCAGTTAACTCAAGCTCTTAGAATGTTTGGTTACTTTTTACTGCTGACTTAGCCAATAGATATGCATTTGAATTTTCATTTCTAGAAATTTATATGATTTCCCATTGTCCCCCTTCATGCTCGAGCTTCTTTAGGAGTTGTCTAGCCTTTTCAATATATTTGATTATGCTTGGGTCCTTGATTTGGTATGTCCCTTTGATTTGGTTAACAACTAATTATGAATCAAATTAGATCTTAAGGTGCTCAGTTATAACCTCTGTAGCCAACTTTGACCCATTGATTAGTGCTTTATACTTGGCTACATCATTGGTGACATTGTATTTGATTTGCACCGTATATCTGATGGTAACTTTGGTCGACCCTCTGAGGATAATTCTAACTCCAGATCCTCGTACTCCTGAAGTGTCATCTATGTATAGCTTCCACTCCGGATATAAAGGAGTGACTAGATCTTCTATTGTCATCTCTTGTATGAAATCTGCTAGAGCTTTGAGCTTTAATTTATTGCCGAGGTTCATAGCTAATGTCAAATTCTTTGAGCTGTACTGAAGATTGAATAAGACATTTGGAAGTTTTAGGTCTTTATAAGATTTTCCTTAATGGGAAGTTGGATTTGACGATTATTGATTGAGCTTAAAAATAGTGTCAAAGTTTCTAAGACGTGTGTATGATAGTCATAACTAGCTTATCCAATTTTAGATACCGGACTTCTTAGCCTCTGAGTATCTTACTGATGTAATATACCAAATTTTACTGACTTCCTTCCTCTCTAACCAATACTGATGCAATTGATTCTTAGCCAACTAAGAGACACAGATACAAGACTTCTCCGAGAATTGGCGTGCTGAGCAATAGTGGTGATGATAAGAATTTTTTGATATCCTTAAACACAGCCTGGCATTCATCATTCCACTAAAATTTCTTTAAGTTCTTCAAAGCTTGGAATAGTGGAAGACATCTTTTAGCTGAATAAGAGATGAATCGTCTTAATGTTGTTATCCTACCATTCAGTTTCTGGAGTTCATTCAGTGATGCTAGAGCCTTCATCTTGAGTATGGCCTTCATCTTCTCTAGATTTGCTTCAATTGCCCTATGTGAAATCATAAAACCTAAGAATTTACTAGCTTTTACTCCAAATATGCATTTATCCGAATTTAGCTTGATCCGGTACTGATCTAGTATGGGGAGGATTTGATCAAGATCTTCAGAATGTTGCTCTATTCATTAGCTTTTAACGATGATATCATCTACATATACTTTTATATTTTTTCCAATCTGATCCTAGAACACATGGTTCATCAGCCTCTGATAAGTTGATTTAGCATTCTTCAAGCTAAAAGGCATAACTTCGTAATAGAAAAGGCCTTCGTGGTTGATGAATGATGTTTTCTCCTTATCTTCCTTTTACATTAGAATTTGGTGGTACATTTGAGCAGCATCAATGAAACTATATAGGCTATGATAGGCGGTTGAGTCTACCAACTAGTCAATTGTTGGAAATGGATAACTATTTTTTAGGCATGCCTTGTTGAGGTAAGTGTAATTAACATACATTTTGTACTTCCCATTTGATTTTTTGACCAATACTACATTAGCTACTTAATTCAGATGTGTGACTTCCCTGATGAATCCAACATCTAACAGCTTTTTTGTTTCCTCAGTAATCACCTTCTACCTATCATATGCGAACTTCCTCTTTTTTTGAACTATAGGTTTAGCCCCTAGATTAATGTTTAAACTATGTGATGCAACCTGAGGATCCACTCCAACAATCTCGGATGCTTTAGAGGCAAAGCTGCTCGAGTGCTTACTGAGAACTCTGCTTATTCCTCTTTTGATTTCATCATCAAGCTCATTACCAATCACGACTGTCTTTCCTTTAGCTATCTGCAAAATCTGGACTTAATCAACTAGCTTTGAATTGGCACTTTGTTTCTTTGTCTTTAAGGATTCTAGGGGGAATGCTTCCATGTGAGGTTTGACAGCCAATTGGTAATGCTGTTTGGCCATCGTCTGATCTCTGAGGATTGTTATTACCTGGTTCTAGAGGAATTTTCATAGTCAGTCATCTAATACTTGTATTTGCATCAATTTCATTGAGGATTGCTGCCCTATAATGCCATTATATGTAAGAGGAAGGTCCACCACATTAAATAGGGCTTTAACAGCCTTTACGTCACCAGTATCTCAATTTTCAAACTCCACCAATCCTATTGGCTACGTGGTTCCTCCATAGAAACTTGTGATGGGATTCTAGATGATCTTTAGATCAATGACTAAGCCTCCCATTGCCTTGTAAACATTCCAAGAAAGTACATTAACTGCACTTCCATCATCAATTAATAACCTTTTTACTAGATAATTGTTAGTGAAAGCGCTGACCATTAAAGCATCATTATGCGGGTATTGGACATGCTTTCCATCCTCCAGACTGAATACGATGGTCTGTTTCTTAAAAATAATATGCTCCTCTTTTTGAGTTCTCTTTGGCTTCCTTTCTGCTAATGTTTCTCCTCCGACTATCATATTGATGACACTAGCAACTTCATTCTGAGCTTTCTTTTGATTTGGCCTATCCCTATTTTTATCTTTTGGTTCATGATTTTTCCTAATAGTGTCCGTGAACCTTCCAAGCTTCCCCTTCTTTATCAACTATTCTATAGCTCTCTTTAAATCTCAGCATGCGTCAGTCTCATGCCCGTAGTCCCGGTGATATTGACCATAAAATCTTCTATCTTATGTTCCCGACCTAGTCAGACTCATTCTTCTGGCTAGAGGCATGCCTACTCCATTTTGTCTAATCCATATAATGAATTCTGATCTTGGAGCATTTAGAGGTGTGAACCTCTTAGTTTCCCTTCTGAACCCTTCCACTGGATTTTTGAAGTTAAGGCGCTGAACTCAGGATCTTCTGCGTTCTGATCTTTCATCTTTTTTGAAGGGTGGCTTATTATCATCTTGGCGTATCCTTCTATCTTCATCCAGTTTTATCAACTTGATTGCCATGGACATTACTTCAGAAAAAGTGCTAGGTTCTTTAGTCATGATCTTATCTTTGAGCTTTCCCAACTGAGTCCCATTCTTCATTGCCTCTATGGCCACTTCATCACTTAAGTTCTCAATCTGCATGGAGATTTTATTGAACCTATCTACGTAACTTCTTAATGACTCTTAAGCCTCTTGCTTGCACATCTAGAGATCATTTATGTTCTTGGTAAGAGAAATATTGGTGATAAATTGAGTCTAGAACTTCTTTACTATCTCCTCGAAGGATGATATAGAATGTTTTAGTAGCCGATAAAACCACCTTTGAGTTGTCTTAGTGAGCGTGCTAGGAAAAACTCGACATAGGATTCCGTCATTCACATTCTGGAGCATCATCTTAGTCCTAAATGATGATATGTGGTTGATCGAATCTTTGGTGCCATCATACTGGTCTAGCTCAGGCAGTTTGAACTTGGATGGAATCTCTGTTCTAACTATTCTGCTTACAACAACCTTCTGAATCACTTCCTCAACCTTTTGGGCTATCTTTAAGTCATCTAAGGATGTAATACTTATGTTAGACTCTATGACCTTCTTTACTTTCATCGGGCATGCTTTGGGTTACGACTGGTGGAATTGTTATATTATTCTCTGGATTAGCTCTTCTAGGATTATTGTCTTGAATCAAGGCATTTAGCAGCAGTTGCATTAGGATTATTTGGGCTTAGATGTTGTTAATCATCGCCTCTTTGTTTGTTGGAGACAGGTTGAGTGTTTAGGTCATAGTATTTAGGTCTGGTGTGCTTACGACAAGAGTTTCTAGTAGGCTTAGGAATGGTATGGAGGGTATAGGCTTGCTGGTATGTTATAAGAGAGCATAACAAGGGAAATTCATACCTGGAGTTAACCAACCCTGAGTAATGCCGAGTGGCATATATGTATCAAAGGGATTTTGTGATAATGGTCCTATGTGCTGAATGGAAATTGACGGATTTATTGGAGGGATGGGAGCTAATGGATTGATTGGAGGGATAAGGGTTGATGGATTGATCTGAGTGTCTAGAGTTGTAGTTGGTGGTGGGCTGGAAGCCACAGTTCAATTTGTCTTATTTAGTAGATAACAATGGCTTTGACTCACAAGGTTCCCACAGACGGCGACACTTGATAACTTGTTTCCGGAACCTTTGAGTCCTGCAAGCAATAAACAAAGGGCAATGTGAGAGGTGGGGAGGATCTACACAAACCCTTTGATGCCTAAGTCAAAAAATGTAGAGAGAGAAAGTTTATAGAGAGATAAAGAGAGTAATGAGCTAAAGGAATAGAATGAATAAGAATGAGGGATATGGGGAGTATTTATAGAGATAATGATGCTCAAATTTAAGAGGAATAGGATTCCTCATCTATCTAGGACTTATGCCTATTTAGGAGTCTCTTCCTATCCGGAAGTCTTCTTAATTAAGGACTTTCTTCCTACTTGGATTGGACATTCTTCTTCTGCAAGTAATCCCTCTTTGGGACAATAACCCGTATCACAATAGGAATCTGTATATGGGGTATCATCTCCTTCTTTTTCTTATTTTTTCTTTTTTCATTTTAACTTTTCTTTTTTTTCTTTTTATTTTCCTCTTTTT
>CATIWM010667116.1:0-16251 GCA_949671775.1 Mallotus repandus
TCAAATTTAGCTCCAAACAAGTGCATTTTACGCTCCATCTCGATGTTTGATTGATTTTTTTTATTTTTAAATAAACCAAAATACATGAGAATTTAACCACTATAAAGTAGCTTCAAATTCCTACTCACAAACACTTTTCTCGAGCATCAAGCATCTAAATTCATTTGTTCAATAGAAAAGCAAGCATTAAGTTCATTAAAATTTAAAAATTCCTAACCATAATTCAGTCTCCTAATTTAAAAGTCCAAAAAAATCATTAAAAGATGATTAAAGTATTTCTTTAAGAAAACTTAAGACTAATGAATAAGGCTCTATATGTGAATATGTTACAAAAATTAAAGTGTGAGAGTAATGCAAGAATAACACAAAAATTAAACAAAAATATGCATGACTCTAAAAATAAAACAAATATACAAACACATAAAGAGAATAAAATAAAATAAATAAAAACTAAAGAACAATGTACTTCCTTCAATCGGATGCACTTGGCGGGGAAGCCAAAGGAGCAACAACTATGGCATGAGCCACCTCATTGATCCTCTTAGAACTTTTGCTTTGATGGAGTATGTGAAAGATTTCATCAATTTGTGAAAGATTTCATCAATTTGGTGTTGCAATCTTATAGCCCTCGACTCACAATGCCTCTCAAATATTTCCATATTAATGGACAAATCATTGATCATGTTCCCAATCCTATTGTCAGAGATGTCCATTAGCTTCTTGATTTTCTCCATGATCCCATCACTCCAACTTTCGGTGTTCCCTCTTTTCTTGGCTCCACTCTCACTTTCATTAGTTTCTTCCTCCATTGTGCTAGGAGGCAAAGGGACTTCACCATGTTACATCGCCGCTTGATGCAACAAATAACATCTCCTTAAAGTGACATCATGTAACTCATTAAACTCTGTGATGATTTCAGTCCAAACAAGGTAATCTTCATCTAGGGATTCAGCTTCCAAAGGCTCCGACTGGTGTTTGGGAAATTTGAATGGAGCAAAATACAATGCCAAACCATTGACAATATGCCCCATTGACAACAATGCCTTCCTAGCCTACACAACATGCCATATAGAAAACAAAACAAAGTATGTACTACATAATTTTATGTTAGTCTTCAAGCACCATAAAACAAATAAGTCATCAGGAGAAACCCTAGTGCTATCCTTTCTTCCAAAGATTGTGTGTGAGATGAATTTATGCATGATTAAATATGAGTGATCTTTGATCAAACCAATATTCATCACTGGACCTTCACAGAATCTATCACCTCCGGTGATATCATGCCAAAAGCTACTCATATTATAATCCAACGGAGGTTGACAAACACCTCCTTTAGGAAAACAAAAGATATCAGACATGATTTCATAATTTAAATAGTACTCTTTCCCAAAGAAACTACATGAAAAGACCCCTTGATTTGCATCTAGAATCTTAAATATAGTATAAAATTCTATTTTCAGCTCAAAGAATACATCATATTGGGTTGCAGCCAATTTAGACCACCCCAACTTATTGCAAAACACATCTATGGTTCCCTTAATTGCCAAGTTAAGAAGTACCTCATCATTAAAGTATTTTGGCTGGCTGAAATTTCTTTTGACTAAGGAGCAGAATCTCTTACCTTCCACTTCAGAATAGATGGCAAAGAAAGCATCATAATCATTCCGTATGTCTTTAGACTTACCTTTGCCATCACTAAGCCCCCTTGGAATTGAGTTTTTGTTCTAGCCATCACAACAATGTTAATTCTTCACAAAAAAAAAAAAAACAACACAAAAGAACAAAAATAACAAGAACAAAACCAAAAGAAAAGGAAAGAAAAGTCGGGTTTAAATAGGAGAGGTATGGGACACAAGAAATTCTATTCCTAAAACAAAAAGAAAAAGAAATAAATTTTAAAATTTGTACAAAAACGAAAGAAAATAAAATAAAAAATCAAGTAAAAAATTTCCTTAACTAAATAGGAATAAGGAATTAAAAAGGAAATTATGCTTATATCAATCCCAATTTAATAAGGAAATTCCAATCAAAATACAAAATATGAAACAAAATAAAAAAGTAAATAAAAATTTAACAAAGAAATTAAAAATAAATTAATTCCTCCCCCACACTTGAAATGTAGAATATCCTTATTGCATGAACATATGGCAGCAAACAAAGTGAAAATTTTCTTGTTGGCCAAAAACCATTAAGTAGTGTGGCCGTGCGCAAATTTTGCGCGGTCGTGCAACCTAATCATGCAGAATTGTGATGATGTTTTATGCACGGCCGCACCATCTACTTACAATATTACAAAATTTTTAGCTCGAAGCAACCTGCAGTAATGCTCTTATCCTCCCTCACTTGACCTGTTTTGCATTACTTCGCATAGGACAAGCATATATGTACTCATTGCAACAATGTAAGAGAGAAAATAATTGGAAACAAAAAACACTAACATTAACAAACTTAAAAATTCTTAACACTTGAACATAAATAACTTAAACTTAATCAAACTTCAACATCTGAAAATAAATAACAACGTAAAACATCAAATATGAGAACATATTTTTCCATAAAATATCAAATTAAAAACAACTAAAAACAAACATTGTTCCAGCTAGAACCAAACATCATTAAATAAAAACAAAGGCTTCACTCCTCGCCTTCACCATCAGATGATGATTCCTCTTCTTCCATTGCTTCATCATATGGGAAAGGTGGTGGAATAAAGTTCTGGAAGCTGAAGTAGGCATTCAGGTTATGGTTAATAATGTTCAACGTCTGGTTCATTTTCCTTGACATGAGACCCATTCTTTCAACTTTAGAATTCAGCTCTCCTATATTCGAGTTAATCACTCTGACTTATAACTCCAAGTTATCCAACCTCTCCATGACATCATTAAGTGTAGCATCGTCCTCTTCCTCCTCTTCTTCTTGTGCTTCCAGGGGTACGGGTTGAATAAAAAATGCTCTCCTTATATGGTCAACTATAACCAAACTCATAGCTTCCATCATGCTAGTGTCAATGAGGTGATGACCCGTTAACTTTCTCAAAAGGCATATTTTCTATGTCAAAGTTGAGGTATTTAGATATGGTGGTTACTAGTTCTCCCAATTTGATAGCCCCAATTGCTTTTGTAGCAACATCTCTCAACTTTCCAACTATACCATGACACACATCGAGCTTTTTATCATTAACCATGCAGTACAAAATGTTAAACTTGGTGGTAGTAACTACTGAGTCCCCCTTTTTCCTTGGAAATAAGGAATGAGCCATGAGCCTATGTAAATATTTTAGTGTGGGCGATTGAATTTAAAATTCTTTTGCCAATCTAGCCTTATAAAACACTCCTCTTTCCCCGGTTATTTCTCTCTAAAACTCATGCCTATCATATGCAATATTAGCATCTTGATTCGTTGGAAAATAAAATACATCATTAAGTTCAAACAATCCTAAAGTATGATCCTCATTCCCCAAATGAAAAGTAAGCATGAGACTATGGTCATTAAATTCAAAAGAAAAGAGAAATTCACAAGTAGGTATAGCATAAGATGCACCTTGCATCATGATGAAATCACTCTAACCCATCATATTCACATACAACATTATCTCCTCTAACAACCTAATTTCACTTAAAGAAGTGGCACTCAAATACCTATTAGGCATAATTTTCCTATCCATTAAATTTTCAAACTTATTCTTATGCTCACCATGCCTAAATTGAATTTGGGGTAGGGAAGGGTTTTACCATTCGTTCCTCATTAGTACCACCTAGATTGTTAAAAGAACCACCATGTCTTGCTCTTTTGGAAAGAGGATTGGTCTTCTTCCTTACTATGCTTTTCTTTCTTTGGTCTCTCTTCATGGTGGTTTGAAAGGAATAAAGGGTTGAGAGGATATGTGTAGAGGAAGATGTTGTAGAGAATGAAGAGAATAAGGGATGAGTGAATGTATGTGAAGAGAAGGTGAAGTGCTTAGTGTTTATATAGTGGAGGTGGGGTGATGGGGAATTGGAAAAGGTTATGAGGATTGGGTAAAGTAGTCAAAATTGAGGTCTTTTAGGGTTTGGGAAGTGGGAAAGGTGGTCAAGGGTAGCGTTCCTAGGTTTTTGGGAAGTGGGGAGTGTTAGAAAGTGGAGAAGTGCACTAAAAATAAAAAATTTCACATCTTTTTAGAAGTGGGATAGCAGTGACGCATGATTGTGCGCAATTTCTGCTCAGCCGTGTGACCTGCTGATTCAAAATTTCCATGACGTAAGACGTGCGACTGTGCTCATTTGAGACCTGATAGTGCAACTTTTGAAGCCAATACATGCATGGCCATGCGTAAAATATGCACGGCCGCACAACCTGATCATGTAAAATTTTTACGAAATTGTACAAAATAAGCACATAACACAACATGATCAAGTAATGCATCACAATTATTATTTGTAGATCACACTAATCAACATTCCACACAATTTATACTTAAAAAACCTCTTTTAGAGCTCCTCCTTTCCTTCACTTCCTGAAATTAAAAAGAAATAAACATCAGACTAAAATAAATTTTCAAAAACAATAAAGAAAATTATTAAAAAAAAAGTCTTGGTTGAGCCCCCAATAAGTGCTCTTTTACAGGTTCCATGAGCTAGACCACTCTTTTGATCATTCATTTGATTCCCTCAAGTGTACAACTTGATGGAAATCCTCAAATGTGCCTCTATGGTTCAACTTTAACCTCTGCCCATTCACTTTGAATATGTCTCCTCTTGTGTTGCACAATTCCACAACTTCATGAGGATATGAATGATTCATTGTAAATTGTCTTGACTATCTACTCTTCAACTTCCTAGGAAACAATCTAAGCCTTGAATTGAATAGCAACACTTAATCTCCTTCCTTGAATTCCTTTGCTCTAACTCTTGCATCATGCCATTGCTTTGTACATTCCTTGTAAATCCTTGAATTCTCATAGGCAGTCTCCCTAATCTCTTCAAGTTCACTCATATGTAGTAATCTCTTCTTAATTTCCTTTTTAAAATCAAAATTCAAGGCCTTCACCGCCCAATAGGCTTTGTGCTTGAGTTCAACAGGAAGATGACCTGCTTTGCCATAAACTAACCTAAAGGGAGACATCCTAATAGGTGTTTTGTAAGCTCTTTTGTATGCCCACAAAGCATCATCTAGCTTCCTTGACTATTCTTTTCTTGACTTGCTCACTTTCCTTTCCAGAATTTTCTTCAACTCCCTATTGCTCACCTCAACTTGTCCATTTGTTTGAGGGTGATAAGGTGTAGTTACTCTGTGCTTCACCCCATATTTAGCCAATAATGTTTCAATGTTTTTGTTGCAAAAATGTGTTCCTCCATCACTGATGATCACTCTAGGCATACCAAACTGAGAGAACAGCTTCTTTAAGAACTTGCAAACAACTCTTGCATCATTCATTGAGCATGCTTGAGCTTCTACCCATTTGGAAACATAGTCAACACAAACAAGAATGTACTTGTTACCCTCTGAAATGGGAAATGGCTCGATGAAGTCAATGCCCCATACATTAAATATTTCAACTTCTAGGATTCCCAATTGAAGCATTTCATCCTTATTTAAGATATTACTACTCCTTTGACAAGCATCACAACTCATCACAAAATTTCTAGCATCTTGAGAAAGTGTAGGCTAATAGAACCCTGCTTCAAGAACTTTAGTAGCTATCCTTTGTGATCTATAATGTCCAAAATTGACATTCCTATCACAATGATACATAATGGACCCAACTTCTTCCTTTGCTATACATCTTCTAGCCATACCATCATTGCACAATTTTCATAAAAATGGCTCATCCCAAATGTAGAATTTAGAGTCACAAAATAACTTTTTCTTCTATTGAGGAGTGAACTCTTCTAGTATGATCCCACTTGACAGAAAATTTGCTATATCAGCAAACCACGGAGCACCCATATGAGATATAGCTAAAAGCATCTTATCTGGAAATAGTTCATTAATAAGCTCTGATCTATCCTTCTCTTCTTGGTCTACAGTTAGCCTTGACAGATGATTAGCTACAACATTTTCATAGCCCTTCTTGTCTCTAATCTCAATATCAAACTCTTGCAACAACAACACCCATCTAATAAGCCTTGGTTTGGAATCTTTCTTATTCATTAGGTACTTCAATACTACATGATCTGTATACACAATCATTTTAGAACCAAGGAGATAAGATCTAAATTTTTCAAAGGCAAAAATGACTGCTAACATCTTCTTCTCGGTAGTAGCATAATTCAATTGTGTATTAGTCAATGTCTGGCTTGTATAATTGATCACATGCAGTTTATTCTCCTTCCTTTGACCAAGAACAACTCCTATTGTGTGATCACTAGCATCACACATCAACTCAAATGGCAAACTCCAATCTGGTGTCATCACATAAGGGCTTCCTTTAACCTATTAAAAGTCAATTTACACTCATCAGTAAAATCAAAAGGTAAACCTTTTTCAAGCAACTTATAAAGGGGTTTAGATATTTCTGAAAAATCCTTGATGAACCGCCTATAAAAGCCTGCATAGCCAAGAAAACTCCTGAATCCCTTCACATTTTGTGGGGTACTGCAGCTTCTCAATTACTTCCACTTTTACTTTGTCAACTTCAATGCCTTGTGCTGAAATTTTTTGCCTAAGAACAATTCCTTCATCTACCATGAAGTGACATTTCTCCCAATTCAGTACTAAGTTTTTCTCCTCATAGTACGTAAGAACTTGTTCCAAATTACTCAGACATCCCTCAAATAAGTCTCCATAGACTGAAAAATCATCCATGATCTCCTCAACCAAATCTGCAAATATGGCCATTGTACATTTCTGGAATGTCGTAGGAGCATTATAAAATCCAAATAACATCCTCCTATATGCAAATGTGCCATAGAGACATGTAAAAGTGGTCTTTTCCTGATATTCTAAAGCTATTGCAATCTAATTATACCATGAGTAACCATCTAGGAAATAATAAAAGGCAAGTCCTATTATCTGCTCCAACATCTGATCAATGAAAGGTAAAAGGAAGTGATCTTTTCTCATGGATGCATTCAGCTTTCTGTAATCAATGCACACTCTCCATCCACTTACAACTCTTGCAGGAATGAGCTCCCCTTCCTCATTTTTCACAATTGTTATTCCACCCTTCTTTGGAACACACTGTATCGGGCTCACCTATGAACTTTCTGAGATTAGGTAAATGATCCCTGCATCAAGAAGCTTGACTACCTCTTTCTTTACCACTTCTTGCATGTTTAGATTAAGCCTCCTCTACCTTTCAATAGTTGGCTTGTATCCATCCTCCATCAAGATCTTATGCATGTAATAAGAAGGACTTATACCCCTTATGTCAGAAATCTGCCAACCACTTGCTTTTATTCTCCTCCTCAGCATATCCACTAGCAAATCCTCTTATTCTTTGCTCAGTTTAGAGGATATTAACATAGGTAGTGTTTGATCTTCCCCTAGAAAAGTGTACCTCAAATATTGGGGTAAAGGTTTCAAGTCTAGTTTTGGTAGTTTTATGGTTGAAGGTGGTGTGGGTCTAGTGTTTGGTAATTTTATGGGTGGTATATGGGATTGGTGTTTGAGGTGTACATCATCTTGGGTGGATTGTATCTGAAAACACTTCTCAATATTCTCATTTTCCACAGACTTTTCCAACCTTCTGCGTTGGACTTCACTCACGCATTCATCAACAACATCCACTCTCATACAAAAATCTTCATCATAGGGATATTTCACACTTTGATAAACATTAAACATGTAAGTCTCATCCCTTACTCTCAATGTGAGAGTTCCATTATAGACATCAATAATTGCTCTTGCAGTGTATAGAAAAGGCATACCAAGGATCAATGGAACCTCCTCATCCTCTTCAAAGTCAAAGACAATAAAATCAACTGGAAAAATGAATTTTCCAACCCTTACTAGCACATCTTCCACTATGCCTTCCAGTTCCTTCACTGCCCTATCAGCAAGTTGCAATTTGATACATATGGGTTTTGCTTCTCCTAGCCCCAATTTCCTGTAAACAGATAAAGCAATACGATTAATAGAAGCTCCTGAATCATATAAAGCTCTTTAAAATTGTAAATTTCTAACAGAACATGGAATAGTGAGACTCCTTGGATGCTTCCTTTTCAAAGGAAGTTTATTCGAGATGATTGCACTACACTCCTTTGTGAGTGTGACTATCTCATACTCCTATAACTTCTTTTTATTAGAAATCAGGTCCTTCAGAAACTTGACATACTTTGGCATCTGAGAAAGACATTCCACAAAAGGCATATTGATGTGAAGTGCCTTAAACCTCTCCAAAAATTTTGTATATTGATGGTCATGTTCTTGTTTCTTTAACCTTTAGGGATAAGGAACTGGAGGTATATAAGGCTTCACAGGTGGTGGTTTTGATTTCTTAATAAGTTCCTCCTTATTTTTGCTCCATCTTCTTACTCCTTCTCCTCTTGTACCTTAACCCGTTCATCTTTATGTTGTTTCTCCTCTTCCTTCTTCTTTTCTTTCTCATTTTCCACAGTTGCTTTTAGGGGTTGAATTTATGTTCCACTCCTCAAGCTAATTGCTTTCAAATGCTCCTTTGGATTCTTTTCAGTGTTGCTTGGCAAAGAACCCTGATTCCTTATTGACAAAGAATTTTCCAGTTGCCCCATTTGCACTTTTAAATTATTGATAGAAGGAGAGTGATTCTTGAATATGAGCTGAGTGTCTTGATACATATGCTCAAATATGTTTTCCAATCTCTTTGTGGCCTTGTCCTGTTGGTTCATTTTTATAGTCATCATATCCATGAACATCTCCAACTTGCTCTCAAAAGAGGTCCCTGAAGATGAGCTTTTTTCATGCTGGAAATTAGATTGGTGATGTTATGCATTCTGCCCTTCAAAACCTGGTGGTGCTTGTGGCCTCCACTGGTTATTTCTTTTATTTCTCCAAGAGAAATTAGGATGATTTCTCCAACTTGGATTGTAGGTGTTACCATGCACTTGGTTCTGCTGTCCTTTAAAGTTGTTCACATAATTCACATTCTCCATGGACAGTCTTTGCATCATCTGGCAATCAATAGTTGGATGACCACCCTGGCACAATTCATAAGAAACAGACAAGTTAGAAATTGCATTAACACTCATCTTATCCATCCTCTTGAATAAAGCATCCAACTTTGCATTTAGCATTGTTAAGCTATCAACTTTAATTGCTCACCCTCTCTTTGGAAGAGTCCTCTTACTAAACCATAGGCTTTGAGTGTTAGCCATCTCTTCAAAAAGTTCCAAGGCATTTTCAAGAGTCTTAGACATAATAGTTCCTTCAGTTGAGGCATCTATGTTTACTTTAACTGCATGGTTAACTCCTTTGTAAAAAGACTGCACCAAATCCCATGAAGGAATCAACTATGGTGGGCATTGTCTCTGAAGATCCTTGAACTTATCCCAGCATTCATAGAACCTCTCATCCTCTCTTTAATAAAAAGAGTTGATCTCATTTCTGATTTTGAGTACTTTGGCTGGTGGAAAGTACTTATTGAAGAAAGTTGTATAAAGCTCTTGCCATGTGTTAATGGAGTTAGGTGGCAAGCTAGTGAACCACCTCTTAGCTCTATCCATGAAAGAAAATGGAAAGAGGATAAGTCGAATTGCTGCAGGCTGCACTCCATTCATCTTAAAGGTTAAACAATATTCCAAAAATTGGGTCATGTGACCAATTAGATCCTCATGTGGCAATCCGCTAAACTGTGAGTTTTGAATCATCTGAATCATGGCTGGGTTAATTTCAAAATTGTTAGCTGCTACCACCGGCCTCACAATCAAAGTTTGATCACTTTAGAAATTAGGACTTACAAAGTCCCTTATAGTTCTCTGCCCATTCTGCAATGCATGCTCTTCTACAGATGGGTCTCTTGCTTCTTCCCTTCCATTCATTCTATTTTTATTCTGTCTCCTTCTTCTGTGAACGGTTATTTCAAGCTCTAAATCAAGTGGTATTAACTAGGCTCCTTGTCTAGTTGCACCACGTGTTATGTGCATACACTAACACAAGTTCTTACAAAAACCACAAACAAAATCACTTCAAAAACTAAAAGAAATTCTAAATCAAACAACACAAAATTATCAATAATATCAAGTTTGGCAATCCCAGGCAACGGTACCAAAAACTTGGTAGGAATCCACAAGTATACGGAATCGTACAAGTAGTAATTAAATATCGATCCCACAGGGATTGCAAATTGATTACTGTAATACTAATTGTGCTTATTTGTTTAAACAGTAAAAAAATGGTGTTTAAAATTAAACACAAAAAATATGAATTAAATAATAATCAATTTAATGAGTTAGGGTTCTTATTATCAATTCAACCTTTTCTTAATATCAATCCTTACTTAAGCCAACCTAACCTAATCCAATTTGAAGGTATTTAAAGAATTATAGGTTTTCCTCTCAGACAACCTTACAATTAACCAAGTAAGTAGACATCTTAGATTTATAGTTCTCACTTACTAAGTGTTCGGTTAACCTGGTCTAAAGCACCAACCTTTTAATCAATACTAGTTGCTTTAGTGTCTCTCAACTAAGAAAGCACCTAATAGGTTATTGTTTATATCCAATGCAACCTATCCCTCGATTAAGCTTCATTGTGTAAATTCAATCAAAGGGTGATCAATCCTATGAAGACATTAAGTTCAATAATAACCAAAGGATTTATATTAATGGCTTAGGTTTAATTGTAATATTCAAATGGTTGAATTGAAATAAGAACCCTAACAAAGAGCTTAGCCACTCATGTTAATTAAAAGAGACAAAGATGAAGAATACAAAAAAATAAACATTTTCATTAATCCAAAATAAAAATGAACAAAAATAATTATTTAGAAGAAACCCCCTTTGTAATAGAAGGCTTATTGTTCTTCTTTTCTTGTCTTCAATCTCCAAACTAGCATGAACAACTAGTCCCTTGTTCTCTCAAAATTGATGATAAAAGAAAAATGTAATGGAAAACTCAAAATGGAATAATAATGTTTTGTTTCTGGAGGCTACACACACATAAAACCCTAGCCTCCAGCACCTTGATTTTCCTTCTTGTGAAATCCCCATTCTACCCCTCAAAATTAGCAATTAATTTTAAGCTCGGATCTGTCTGCCATCAGGTCGTACGGATGTGCAACCGTGCACAACTTAATCTCCTTAATTCTTTCCAGTCAGCCTTTAATTGCTCCTTTGCTTGCTCCTTTGACCCAAATCAGGATGTCCATGATCTTCATGCAACCTTCCTTTACTATTCTTTGACTTTCTAAATACACAAAAATAACCAAAAACTAAATCAAATAATACTAAAAATAAAAAAACACACAATTCATGCAACAATGATTCAAATTAAATAAAAACTCAATAAAAGAAATACAAATGCAACTAAAATTGCATCTAATCCTAATGCATTGAGTGCTTAAAATGATGCATTTTTCACACTCATCATTCACCAATTTGATACTTAACAGGAGAACTATCCAGTACACAGTTGGTAGAGTTCTTCGAGCTCTTACACTAAGGAATATTATTGGGCATTTGAAGCTAGAATTGGTTTAGTTGACAATGAATCCACACTTATTTCATTTAAATTGGATAGAGGGTCCATTAGGATAGGGATTATAGTCGTGCAATGACTTTAATCATTAATTTCTTTGTGGAAGTTTGGCTCAACCTGTTGGGTGCAGCTTGGTTATGATGTAATGAAGTAGATATGATGTCCAAATTTTAAGTTCCTTTAATTATGACTTTTAGCTTTGTAGTAAACAATTATCGTCACTTGGTCACTAGTTTAGTACCTAACAAGATAACTGCCCAGTACACAATTGGTAGAGTTCTTCATGCTCTTACACCTAGGAATTTATTAGGCATTTGAAGCTAGAATTGGTTTAGTTGACAATGAAACCATACTTATTTCATTTAAATTAGATAAAGGGTAAATTCTATATTCATTCCCTCTAAGTGATTTATGTTGTATAATGACTTTAATCATTACATTTTTTTTTATGGAAGTTTAGCTCGACTTATTGGATGCGGCCCATTTATGATCTTGGGCAAGCTTATGGAAGTTTGGCATCCTAAATCATAAATGAGCTACACCCAACAAGCCGAGCCAAACTTCTACAAGCTCAATGCAACTAGTCCTAATCCAATTGAACTTGACAAATCACCTAGTTGCATGCAATAGGTTGAGCTAAATTTTCACAAACTTTAATAGTGGCAACTCATGAATTGATTAGTGTATACATGGATTTCATTAAGTTTTGTAATGATATAGATGTCATGTTCAAATTCCTAGTTCCTTTAACTGTGACTTTTAGCTCAGTAATAAATGATTATTGCCACTGGTGCACCAGTTTGGTACCTAACAAGAGACATGCCTAGTACATAGTTTGTAAAGTTCTTCGTGCTCTTACATCTAGGTTCATAATTGGGTTTTTGAAGCTAAACTTGGTTTAGTTGAAAATGAATTCATACTTATTTCATTTAAATTAGATAGAGGGTTAGGACTTGTGTTCATTCCCTCTAGGGGATTTATGTTGTGCAATGACTTTAATCATTAATATTTTATGGAAATTTGGCTCAGGCTATATGATGCGGCCCATTTATGATCTTGGGTGGGCTTGTGGAAGTTTGGCATCCTAAATCACAAATGAGCTGCACCCAATAGGCCTAGCCAAACTTCCATAAGGCAGTGAAACTAAGCCTAGCCTAATTGTGCTTGACTAACCACCTGATTGAACCCAATAAGCTAAGCCAAACTTTCATAAACTTTAATAGTGTTAACTCATGCATTGATTGGTGTATACATGGATTTCATTGAGTTTTGTAATGAAGTAGACATGATGTTCAAATTTGCAGTTTCTCTAACAATAACTTTCAGCTCAATAGTGAATGCTAATCATAACTTGTTCACCAATTTGGTACATAATAGAAGAAATGCCCTGTACATAGTTGGTAGAGTTCTTTGTGCTCTTACACTAGGAATCATTATTGGGTATTTGAAGCTAAAATTGGTCTAGTTAACAATGAATCCATACTTATATCATTTAAATTAGAAAGAGGATTTGTTAGGATATGAGTTAATTCCCTTTAGGGAATTTATGTTGTGCAATGACATTAATCATTAATTTTTTTATGGAAGTTTGGCTTGGCCTGTTGGATGCAATATGTTTATGATCTTGGGCGGGCTTATGGAAGTTTTGGTATGGTCTGTCGAGTATGGCCTGTCTATAATCTTGGGTGTGGCCATATGGTTTTCTAAGTACAATTGGGCCAGGTCTAATTGATTTGTGTAATTTCTTACATATTTTTTAGCAGAATTTTAATGAATTTTGAATAAGTAAGCAGTTATAATTGGGAATAATTTAGGTTTAATTAGGCATTGGCTTAATTTAGACCTTCATTTTAGTTTCATATTATTTTTGGTTTATTTTTGTTCAAATTAGGAGTTTTCATTTAATATTAGTAAGTTTTCCCTTTTTGTAGGAAAGTTTAATAAGGAATTTCAAAATGGTCAAGGATTAGTATGACTTAGTCAATGACATAGGCGTGCTTATGCCCATGTTATGTTTTGGAAGGCGAATGAAGGAAGCATGGCTTGAGACATGGCCATGCTAGAAGTTGTGTCTCTCACTGGACTCGAAGGAAAAGTAACACAGGATGGAACACAGTCATGCTCCAAACCATGCTCTCTTTTGTACAAATTTAAAGAGCTATAAGGGATCAGTATAGGATCGTACAAGGGCATGCGCCAAGCTATGTCAACTATTGAAAGAAGGCTCGAAGATCAGCACTATTTAAGCATGACTGTGCTTGAAACCATGCCGAAAAATAAAGGATGTGACATGGCCATGCTTGAAGCCATATCGGGCAGAAAAATATTTCTTTTTGGTAGAAGCTTAAGAATTTATAAGCAAGTAGGTTTTCCATGAAACCTTTCTTATAAAAAGGGAGACAATAGAGCTATTAGGGGATTCATTTATATTTTTTGAGGGCATAAATAAGGAATCAACGAATTTTGAATGAGTTGTGCAAGATTCAAGAAATAAAATCATTATCTCTCCTTCATCTTTAATTCTCTTTATTTTGTTTGTGTTCATTGCTACAACGATGCGTGGGTAAACTCCTTTAGGGTTTGGATTTGCGTAGCTAGTCTATTACTTGTTTGGATTATTATTTCCTTTTAATAAATTAATTTTCAGTCAATTTTATAAGTTGTTTTTAATTGTTCTTGTATTTGATTTTAGGCCTGATTAAATACATGTTTTTGGGCATATTAGAGACAACGAAAGTTGAATGATTTATCAGCTCATAGACTTCTAAAACTTAGGAACCTCAATCACGAAAGTAGATGAATCCTTCTGTGAGTAATAAATCACTAAGGAACTTAATGAACCCTAGTTAATTGATATGACCATGAAAATAGGATGTAATTAACTTTGGTATTCTTAGATGATCTCGAAAGAGACTCTAGGTAATTTGAGTGGTTTACCCTTGACTGAGTTAACTAATTGAATCGTGAAAAGATTCTGTAATCCAAGTAATAGCTAGTGAAGCAAATTCAGGCTCTAGATTTTTAAATATTGAATTTTAAAAAGAATTATTTTAGCTTTAATTTTTCTATTTTTACTAGTTGATTTATTATTTCATTTCAATTATTCTATTTTGTTAGATTATGGAAATATAAGTAAGGTTGGTACTTAGTATCAATCTCCTCGTAGGAACGATACGTACTCATACTCACTCTTTACTACTTGTTGTGAATCGTGCACTTGTGGAATTTGCCTAACACTAATTACATCTGGCTTATAGATATTTGGCTCGGCTCGTTGGTATGACCCGTTTGTGATCTTAGGTGGCCATGTTGAAGTCTGCTTGGCTATTGGGTGCAACCGTTTATGATCTTGGGTAGGTTTGAGGAAGTTAGACTCGACCTATTAGTACGACTCATTTGTGATCTTGGGTGGGCATGTTGAAGTTTGTCTCAGCCCATTGGGTATGGCCTATTTGTGATTTTGGGTATGGCTAAATGGTTGCCCAATTGCATTTAAGGAAGAATGTTAGAGAATATAAATATATATTAGATTGGAAAACTATAAAAAGTTGAAGTGGCTTATAAATGGTGTGTATTACACCTTAACATAAAGCCAATTAGTTTTATGTTATATGGGCTCAACCCTATTTATAAGTCTATATGTGTGTGTGTGGGCCAATATTTTTAAGGCCCATGGACTTATTAGTATTGCTATGATACCATGACATGAAAAATTGGGAGGAATTATATATATTGATGTGTTTATGTGCAACCTAAGATATAGTTTAAATAGAAGTACATGGTAGTTAAACAGAGAAAGAGAATAACCTAGGACTATTTACATGCATAAACAAGGGAATATTCAAGGCATAAATCAACATATAAAATATGTATATAATCTATATATTAACGTATATGTATATTAACTATATCAACACCCCCCCCCCCCCCCTCAAGGTGAAAGTGATGAAGAAGTTTTCATTTGAAGTTTGTTAACAAGATCGCAAAAACATTGATATGAATGAGCTTTAGTAAGATATCAATAGTCTAATCAATAGAGGAGGCTAGAACTAGCTCGATCATTCTTTAGAGAACTTAATGGTGCATGAAATGATGATAATTTTTTATATGTTTGGTCTGCTCATGAAATACATCATTATGGCAATCTAATAGCACTATAAGTGTCACAATGTAATATAGTAGGAGATGAGTGCTCAATATGCATATCATAACGGATTCTTCATAACTAGATTAGTTTAGAAGCAATGTTAGTGAGAGTACAGTACTTAGCTTCAATGCTAGACCTAGATACTATAGTATGCTTTTACTGTGCTAAAAGATGAGAGAATGACTAAGAAAGAAATAATAGCAAATGGTAGATCGATGATTTGTGGGATCTACAACTTAATCAGTATTAAAGTAAGTTGTTAAGTTTAGTGAAGATGAATGAGAATGTTAGAAAATATAAATATGTAGAATGCCTTAGAGGGGGGTGAATAAGGCAATCGAATTCAAATTCACAGTAATTGAAATTTAAATAAAATAGAAAGAACGTTGGGAAGGAAGAATAAAGAACACAGTAATTTAAGGAGTTCGGATTCAACAACAATCCTACGTCTCCACCTAACTTATCCCCAAGTTAGGATTTTCAATCACCCACAATCTTATTCACAAGATTAC
>CATIWM010667187.1:0-33438 GCA_949671775.1 Mallotus repandus
CATTCTATTTTCATTTTCTTGCAGTTTATCATAAAATTCTCATTTTATGCTAAAAATTGCATTTTTATTATTTTTTTTTTGTTCTTTTTATTTTTATTTTCTTGGATTTTTTTCCTAAAATTTCCATTTTTATGGTAAAAATTATGTTTTTATTATTTTTATTATTTGTCATTTTTGTTCCTTATTTTAATTTCTTTGCAATTTTATCATAAAATTCCCATTTTTGTGGTAAAAATTACATTTTTATTATTTTTCTTATTTTTATTTTTATTTTCTTGCATATTTCTTATCACTAAATTCTATTTTTCAAAGTAAAAGTGGAATTTTGGCACCAAAATATTTGAATTTTAAATATTGCATCATGCATCTTCATTACCATCTTCATTACCATCTTTGTTCGTTGATTTATTTAAATGCACTCATTATTTTAATTATTTTTCTTTTGAAAATATGTAAGATTATCAAAGATGTGTCATGTGCTAGCATGTGCGTGTGAATTAACTTTTGTTTTGCAGATTTGTTATAATAGGAATTTTATTTTATTTTATTTTTTATTTTTGATTTATTTAATATAATAGGAAATTGTCAAAGTGATATAATCCTTAATCCTGATTCCCCTTTTGTTTTCTATTTTTTGATGTACTTATTTTTTTTGAAGAAATTTTGATGTTTTTATTTGAATAGTCTATTTCAAGGGTTATAATCCTTAATCCCTTTCCCTGTTTCTTTTATTATTTCTTATTTTGTTTGCTTTGCTTATTTGCTTTTATTTATTATCTCTTGCATGCTTGCATGTTGTTTGCTACTTGCTTATCTATTTACATTCTTATTGATTTCATTGATTGAGATTCACTAATATTTGTGTATTTGCTTATCTTTGTTTACATTTATAATGTATGCGAGCCAAATTCAACAATCTTGCATTCCAATTTTCTAATTCAATGCAATTTTAAATTAACTAATAATCAAGTTGGGTAAATGCATCATTAAAACCAAAACTAGGGTGAAGAGATGAGTAATTAAGTAATGTATGCTAAGAAACATGATAAGTTGGTATTACCCCCTGAACCTAGAATCTTTGGTAGGGAAAGTATGTTCCCATTTGCTTTCCCATTTTTTGATCGTAGTCGGGTGGTGACTAAAATTTACATAGCCTATTCAAGCAGACCCTTACATATCAATAACAATCAGTAAATAGTCACCTAAGCATGTACCTCGACGTGACTCGCTGATCTTGTCCTCCTTGTCTTCTTTATCCCCCATAGACGTGCACCACTCTCCCTTCAGCGCCGACATGTTTTTGGCAACTCCACTAGGGAGAATCTCTAGTTTGAGGGGTAAAATTGAAAGATTGCTTCTTTAATATTCATACTTATTTTACTATCCTTCATAGTAACATACCCGCATTCACAACAATTATCACATGTGCACCCTTGGTCCCTTATCCCTCAATAATACTAAACAACATTGCCACCATGGTTCCATTTAGGTTATAGGGTGACTAGATTGCATTATAACCTTTAGCCTTTACTCAATCAAGAGAGTTGTAGGGTTTGAAGTGAAGTGACTTAGCTCCCAAGTCCAAAATGAGGTGCAGTTTTCTCTCGAGTAGGTAAAGAATCCTAAACTCATTGACCAGAGTTCGTAACCCTAGTAATATAATGGCATTCTCACTAAAGGAACCCTTAAACATAAGCTCGACTTAGCCCATATAAATAAACCAGTAGACACTACCTTTAGGATTCCACCTAGCCTATGCATGATTACCCTTCTTAATTCAATAAGTTGGATTAAGAACTTTTGACTAGATTATTTCAAAGAAGACCCGAGTGATAAATCCTCGAACGAGTTCTATACGGCCTCTGGCAAACATATCGAATGTTAACATAGTATGCATTGGAACTAATACCTTATGTTGACCATATTTCATGAGCACACATGAGATGCATGTGAACTATGAGCATTATCTATGATGTTATAACATGTACGCTACGTCAACATTGTACATTTACTTTAGGTTATGCTACGTCCTTAAGTTTATCTTTTATGTCTACTTTTAAATAGCCTAGTTTGACTGAATCCATTAATTCCCAGGATATTCAAGGATCGAAACCCACCTAGGGAAGAAGTCTTTATCATGTTGAGCGATAAAGTTGGAAGGCTGTGATTACTCATCTTTGTTTATTCATTTTGCAAGTCTTACCCTAACTGTGTTTGTCAATTTTGTTTTCTCTTATTTCCTTCATGCATACATACATACATGTAGGTGTTTTATCACATAGATGTATTGATCAACAATGTTATTGCATGTGCAATGTACTCCTTTATGGATGGGTTTTCAAGATACAATTAGATTCTCATGGCAATCATTAATAAAGCTAAGACTGCTTTTAGAAATAAATGGGGGATATACTACTATAGAGTGATGTCATTTAATTTGAAAAATGCGGGCACAACCAATCAGATAATGGCTACAGCAATGTTTCATGGCATGATACATAAAGAAGCAGAAGTTTATATTGATTATATGATAGTGAAATCAAAAATTTGAGAGGAACATCCTGCGGCATTAGAGAAGTTCTTACAAAGGGTAGAGAAGTACAATCTGAGACTTAATCTAAAGAAATGTGTGTTCGATGTAACTTTAGGACAGATGTTGGGATATATGGTCAGCCAAAGAAGGATCGAGGCTGACCCAGACAAAGCAAAAGCAATCCGCGAAATGCCAATACCAAATATTGCAAACTAGATATGAGGGTTCTTAGGAAAGTTGCAATTTATTAGTAGATTCATAGCCAGAATGACAGATGTGTGTGAATCAATATTCAAACTTCTTAGAAATAACCAACTTGTGGTATAAGATAAACAATGTCAAATTACTTTTGATAAGATCTGGAATTATCTTCTAAATCCATTAATCCTGAGGCCCCCAAAAATGGGAAAACCCTTGATTTTATACCTAACAATCGAAGGAAATTCCATTGGAGCCATGCTTGCTGAAGAAGGTGAAACACAAATAAAGCATGCGGTGTATTACTTAAGTAAGAAGATATTGCCTTATGAGTAAAAGTAGAGTCAAGTCGAGCATATCTATCTAGTAATTATTTGGGCCATGAGGAAATTGCGACACTACATCTAGTCATATAAAATTCAAACAGTTTTGAAGTTAGATTTAATAAAGTACTTGTTTGAAGCACCTTCATTAGTAGGAAAGTTAGCCACATTGTTAATACTTTTGACAAAATTTGATGTTGAGTACTTGACAAGGAAGACAATCAAAAGAAGAGTGGTAGTAGAATTTCTCACATTAAACCCTATTTTTAGATAATGAAGAAATAAAACTTGAGTTTTTGGATGACCTTACTTCAGCTAGTAAGCTTTAAGGATGTGTATATACTTTGACAGAGCGGTGAATCAATTCATAATTGGAGTAATTCTATTAACTCCAGAGAATGAAGTAATTCCTATGGCAAAGAAACTAGCACTTTGAATCACAAATAATGAAGCAGAATTCAAAGCATGCAAAATGGGAATGGAAGCACCGATTGCTCTGAAAGTCATAGAAGTGGAAATACTAGGTAATTCGATGTTAGTAATTAATTAAGCAACTGATTAATAGGACTTAAAAGAACCACACCTAAAACTATACTTAGAATATTTGTAGCAGTTGAGTCCATCCTATCAGAAGTGCATATTCATTCACTTACTAAGAAGTCATAACCAGATGGCAAACGCCTTGGCCACATTAGCATTAGTTTGGGATGAGCCCGCAATAATGCCCTTAAAGCCATTAATACTGTCAAAGTTAGGGAACCCATGCTATAAAAATTTGAAAGTGATGGAGGCAAGAGTAGATCATAAGCCCTGGTATTACGATACTCAATGCTACCCCAACAAGTGAGAATACCCGAAAGATGCAAGAGAAAGGGATAGTAAAGTCGTCAGAAAGCTGGCAACCAAATTTATTCTTTATCAATGTGTCTTGTACAAAAGGACTTTAAATGGGATACAGTTATAATGTTTGGATAAAAGTGAAGCAAAGAAAGTAATGGTGGATGTTCATGAAGGAGTTTGTGGCCCGCGTATGAATGGTGTAATCCTAGCCAAGAAGTTCATGAGAGATGAAAATGATTGAGGATTATGTCAAGTTCTCAAAAAGGTTCCATAAGTGTCAAATATATGAGGATATTAGCCACGTGCATCACATATAATTGCATACCATAACATCCCTTTGGTCGTTCTAGGTTTAGGGACTCAATACCATCGGTAAAATTCACCTTAAGCTTCAAATGGGCATAGATACATTCTGGTGGCAATTGATTACTTCCTAAAGTGGGTGGAAACATAATCTTTTGCTAAACTAAGGGCAAAAAAAATAGCCAGATTTTTGGATAAGGATTTGTTCTGTCAATATGAAATTCCTTATTACCTAGTCTCAAATAATGGAGTATAGTTTCAAGGAGAAGTGAGCATGTTGCTAGACAAGTGTAAGGTGAAACACTATAAATAATATCCATATAGACCATAGGCTAACAAAACTATGGAGGCATCAAATAAGAACATCAAAAAGATACTCTCAAAGATGATTAAGACACATCAAGACTAGGCTACTATATTGTCATTTGCTATAGAGGGATACCACACAACCATGAGAACATCAATATGGGCAACTCCTTTCTCATTGCTACATAGGATAGAAGGTGTACTCCCTATTGACATAGAAATGAAGTTTCTCAAAATAGTGATCGAAGCTTACTTACCCGAGAAGCAGTAGGTGGAACAGAGATTAGCATAATTGAACTTGGTGGATATGAAAGGTTAAAAGTGCTCAATTACACTCAATTGTATCTAAAAATAATTGCAAGACCTTTTGATAAGAAATTAAGGCAATATGACATCAAAATCAGATATTGGGTATTAAGATAAGCTAAGCATAACATGCTTGACTCGAGAGGGAAATTTCAACACAATTGGGAAGGACCTTATCTGGTCAAAACTATTCTGTCTAAAGGAGTAGTCAAGTTCTAGATATTTAAGGGAACAAGTTTCAAAATAGGTCAATGTCAATAGTCTCAAGTGATACTACGCATAAAAAATGCAATGATGATGAAATGATGAAAAAATTATAAGAGATAAAATACTTAGTTAAAAAAACTCGAAAGGGATAACTAAGCATAGGGGTACTTTCATTTTGAAATACACAATGTGCATCCATGCCTTTGACAAATGTCATTAAGTGAAAATGAGAAGAATTTGTTAAAGATTGTCTATGTAAAGAAGTAAATATCTAAATCAATATTTGATAGACACAAAAGCGAAAGTTGCACTTAAACGTCGATGTCTTTTCATATGTAATAGTCTTTTTTTCCCATTTGTAATGATTGTTCATTTCATTTTACAATGATTATTTATTTCTTATTTTGTAAATAATACCACTCATGTACCAACAACATAGCAAGCATTCCTACAGTCTACAAAGCAACAAAGATCAAATAGGACAGGGTTCTCAGAAGTTTCCAAAGAAGGCAAGTTAAGCAAGAGTGCTATTAGTAATGAGTAAATAAATAAATATCTCATACACATGATCAGTAAAACTTAATCATCAGTCAACCTCATACTAGTCTTTATTCATTGTTGTTCCCACAACAATAATCGACTAGGGATATTTAGATTAGAATTCAAGTATCACTTAAAAGTTTTGCTATCAAGTCACGTACTTGATGATCTTAGTAGAATTAACTAATCAAAGATAATACTAGAAATAGCCAGTAAGAATAAAAATGCCTCTTTATTATTAAAATAGAAATATGGTAAAGTTAAAGTATGACCATTACATAATTGGCTTAGGGCATAACACTAACAATCTCATACCCATTGACCTAGTATGACTCTTATTGTATCTCATACCTATTAACCTAGTATGACTCTTATGTTTAGCATGTGGAAGAGGCTTAGTTAGTGGATCAGCTACATTGTCATCTATTGGTACTCTACATATCTTCATGTCTCCTCTTGTTAACATAGGTTGTATGCCTTAGAGGCCAATCACAAATTATGATACTGTAATTATCCCAAATGGAAATAAAGAATATTCTTTCATATAAAGTGTTTATTTAATTGAATATTCATCCATTAGCATAATATTAAATGAATCTATTATCAAGAGTTGATAATATGAGTTACAAATTCATTTAGTACATATGCCATAAAATTGCTCATAGTCAATAAATTAATGTTTGGGTGATATTAATTTGACTGTCACCTCTGTCTATTGTCCTTGATTAGTATGTGAGACAAATAGTGGGAGGTAGTGAGTCTCATGCTACTTGATATGAGATATCAGAATAGACATGTGGATACTCATATGATGGGTGGATCGAACATGACGTTAGACTTGTGATCGCAAGGATATTCACTTATAGTCAACCATCACAATCTAGGTCATAATGATGCATATTGTCCTTTACCTTGAGATGTTTATTACCGCTTACATATCTATGTTAATCACATATGGGTGTATGGTGTGTGGTGGCTGTAGTCGGTTGAATGTAGGGATGAGTGTTCGACCAAGATGGGATTCATTACCTAGAGTGAACCGAGATAAGATCCTATGCTATCTAAGTTTGTTCTTACTGAATAAGTTCCTATCCAGGACAAACATGAAACAATCTGAAATAGTTTTAGTGCTAGAAA
This sequence comes from Mallotus repandus, assembly GCA_949671775.1. Taxonomy (NCBI): domain Eukaryota; kingdom Viridiplantae; phylum Streptophyta; class Magnoliopsida; order Malpighiales; family Euphorbiaceae; genus Mallotus; species Mallotus repandus. Next base: position 6,694 of record CATIWM010667187.1, read on the forward strand.
GTGTTTCTAGTATTTGTTATGCTTTATCAAGAATTAAAATTGAGATGAGGTCATATGATATAGCTATTAGAGTTTGACTAAACCTTGACTTTAGGCTATATCGGGATCTTTTAATAAAGGGATTTTAGTGCACGGTAATTATGACTAAGGGTTCATATGACTCAATACAAGCATTCATTTCTAATTGGGTAGTTATAATATCGATGCTAGGGGTCACTCACAACTTATGAGAATTAAATGTGCATAATTGGGATTTTCACATTTAGACTTGAAAGGAGTTTCAAATAATATCAAGTGTTGATATTATCTTCTCATTGCCAATTAGACATGAACCTAGTAAGTAACAACTAAAAGAGCTTTACAAAATCACACTTAATATTAATCTAATTATTGATTAAAGAGTTTAATAAATTAATTGAGATTAATAGAATTGGATTTATGTTTTAAGCAATGATTCTAGCATATCATGAAATCTAATTCCATCAAGGGTTTAATTATTACTTTATACTTAATTAATATGAGATATTAATTAAAGTATTAAATTAATAATTTATATTGTTTCCTATTGGACTTCAATTAATGGCCCAAGTTGTTTGGGCCTAGGCCCAAAAGTGTTTTGGACCAAAGTTTAATCTAAGATGTTGAGAAAGCCCATGAACCTAATCCAATTCCATTTGTCAAATGGATTGGGCTTGGGCCAAGTGTTGGCCCAATTGCTAAACCCAAACCAATGTGAACATGACATGATCAAAATTTTTCATGTTAGGCATGCATTATCCTTTATGTGTATAATGTTGACAATGGACATGATAAGCATTAAGCTTGGCTTATTAGGCTTGTCATGTTAAGCACACATTATCTCTTGTGTGTATAAATTTGACTAAGGTGAAGATTAGGATTAGGTGACATGATTAAGTGTAGAGAATGTAAGTAGACATATACACGAGATGTATTAATTATCTGCATAATTCTTAATGCACTAGATAAGTATACAAGTTATGACAAATCATATACATGTGATGTAAGAGATTATGTCATTAAAGTTAGCTTTCTCTACCTATAAATATATAACCTTAGAAATATTTTAAAGGTTAGAAATTTAAAGAAAATTGAGAGTTTTATGTTGAAACACAAAAAGATAAACAACATATACAAAAAATAAACCCAAAATATACTTGCAAGAGATTGAGTTAGTTCAAGACATGTGAGGGTCATTTGAGAGGAAACTTGCAATTAACCAAACCAAGGCAAGTGGGTGACTTGGTAAAGCTTTGGTGTTTCAAGCTAGAGGCCTAACATTTAGGAGGCTAAGGCATATGATTCAAGAGTTGAACCTAGCTACATCAAAGCTTATAGATACTATTGTGGCCTACATCAAACTTAGGAGTTTGTAAGTATTCCTAAACTTAGAATTCCGAGGTTAATTTTTACATGTTGTTTTAATATTTAACTGTATGTTAAATGCAAATTGGATCCTTTGGATAGGAATTCTTCATGTGATGAAGGGTTATGTAAATCAAAAATCTTGAAATTTGCTCTACTTAGGCTTTTGCTCACCACACATGTCTTTGATGCCTAAATAAGCATAACTGATTCCTAAGAGTGGTATCAGAGCCCCTTTTTGCACTTAACACATGCTAAATTGATTTATAATTGCAAGTGTTGTGATTATACTTAATGTTAATATCAAATTTTGTGGCTTAAGATGTGTTAAAAATAGTTAAGAATTGGTTTAGGGGTGCTCACGATTGTGAGGAGCAGCCTCAAAGTCATAAGCAACTTGTAAGTGCTCTTTCATTCTTTGGGTCTATGCCGCTTATGAGTGCTGCTCACCAACCTAAAAATATATAAACATCATTCTTATGTGTATACATGCCTGGCAAACCAAACAAGACATGCAAGAGTTACATTTTACTTGATTTTTGCTTGCAATACATGCATGGAATGATCATGGACTTAGATTACATCCTTAGTTTTCTAATAATAATTAATTTTATTATTTGATATGTAATTAAATGTTAATTATATAGAATTAGGATGTAATATTTTCCTTGGTATGCCAAGGATTTAATGTAATTCACAATAGTTATGACATGGAGCTTGAAGTATTCAAGATGGTGATCCATGGAGATGGTAACAAGGAGTTTCATGCATGAAGGCTTTTCTTAGGCCCATGATCACAAGGCCCAAGGTGACATGGCCCAAGTTAATAAGGCCCATGGTCATAAGGCCCATGGTGACATGGCCCAAGTTAATAAGGCCCAAGGTCATAAGGCCCAAGGTGTCAAGGCCCAAGATGACAAGGCCCATAAGATATTCTAAGAGTTAGAATAGAATTAGTAAAGGCCCATGATCACTCCATATTTGTGCATCCATCTTTCATGTTCTATTTATATATGTGATATATATGTTGTAACATGCTATTTATATTTTATGCCATATTATATATGTATGTGATATATGTATAAATTGGCTAATGTGCAAAGTGAGACCTTAATTAAAAATCCAAAAATCTTCCAAACCCAATTTAGGTCTAGGCTCTCCATTGGAGTAATAACTTTCATAGTTTTAGGATTATGTGCATCAGCTATGGATATATAGGGGTGTACATAAGGCCTAAGAGATTCATATAGTGTTATTGTGAAGCATGAGATGTTGTGGGTGTATGGATACACTATAGGCCAAGAATGGCAAATAGGAGTACTTGATCTTTATGGTGTTCAAATCCATACATTTCACTAATCCAAGTATTAAAAGTCCACCCATCCCCTTTCCTAAAAAGCTATCCAATGGAGCAAAAGGAAAGGAGGTTGCATTTCTTATCTCTCCTAGTGGGAGTTAAAAATAAAGGCAAGATAAGTGTTGTCTAGCCTACGGGTGGCGTAGCCATGAATAAGGGCAAAGCACGGGAAGAGCAAGTGAAGTAAAGTGTTTCCATTACCAAGGCAAAGAACATTAGAAGAGGAATTGTCCTAAGTTCCTAGAATCTTCTAAGACAAAGGGAAAGGACAGGATTGGAGAAGGTGAGACTTTCTCTAGTCTAATTGCTTCTAAATCTTCTAAGAGCTCATCAAATGCATAGGTGTTAGATACCATAGTTCTCACATTTGTTTATCCTTGGAGGATCTAGCAAATGAGAAAATGTTGAGGCCTAATGAAGTAATCCTAAAGTTTGGAAATGGTGCAAGTGTTGCAACCAAAGCTATAAGATCCACTTTTAATGATATACTCATGATGTGTTATTGGATAATGTAATAATGTATTACATGTACCTAATGCCTATTAAACATTGTCTCTATTTCTAGTTTGACTAGAAAAGGTTATGAATTTCATTTCAAAAGAGACATTTGTAACATTCATTTTGGAAATGAATGGTTGGCATAGGTTATTTAATACATGGTTTATGTTATGTTAATAATATATCTAATAAAAATGAGCCTCAAATTAGTGTGAGTAATGCAAATGCAATACAAATTGAAAATATCTCTAACTCTAAATATCTATGGCACTTGAGATTATGTCATATTGCAGAAGATAGGAATAATAAGTTTTGGAAAGGATGGGAATCTTGAGTAATCTTGAATCCGCATCCAATCCAACTTATGATGCTTATCGTCAAAGCAAGATTACTAGATCACCATTTATTGGACAAATGGCAAGACCCAAAGATATATTGGAACTCATATATAGTGATGTAAGTGGTCCATTTTTTAAAATGGCTCGAGGTGATTTCTACTATTTTATTACCTTTATATATGATCTATCAAGGTATGGGCATTTGTTTCTTATAAAGAACAAGTGTGAATTATTTAAAAGTTCAAAGAATTCAATGCTCAAAGTAGAAACCAAACTGGGAAAAATATTAAAACTCTAACATGAATTCGAGGAGGTGAATACTTAAGTACCGAGTTTATTAAGTTCCTTAAGGAACATGGCATTGCATCATAACTCATACCATTTGGAACACCACATTTAAATGGTATATCCAAGAGATAAAATGTACTTTATTAGATATGGTATGATCTATAATGAGCTACACTAATCTTCACTTTGGGGTTATGCACTCCAAATGCCCTCCCACATCCTTAATCATGTTCCATCAAAATTTGTTTCTATTATACCATATGAGATATGGCATGATAGAGCATCAAGTGTTAAAGATGTTAAGATTTGGATGTGAAATCAATTAAAGGAAGGTTTGTTGGATATCCTAAAGATAGTTTAGGGCATTGCTTTTGTCTTCCTACTGAACAAGTTGCTGTTGAAAGCGAAGATGCTATTTTCTTTGAGAAATAGATTCTTAAAGAAGATGGCAAAGGAAGGAAGATAATGTTAGATGAGGAGTCATCTAAGGAAGCCGAACAAATTGATCAAATGAATATTGATCAACCCAAAGAGCCTATTCCAATTGAGAATGTTGTCCAACCAACTTCTAGAAGATCTAGTAGGGTATCTCATCCTCTAGAGAGATAAGGTTTTCTTCATATGCAAGAGTTGCATGTTCATGAAGAAAGCATTCATGTTGATGATCCTACTATATATGAAGAAGCTTTATATAATAAAGATTCTTCAAGACGGTTTGAGGCTATGAGAACTGATATGGATTTTATATGCAAACCAAGTATAGACACTTGTTGATCCTCCTAAAGGTATTATACCAATTAGGTGGAAATGGATCTTCAAGAGAAAGCTAGGCTTGTAGCGAAAGAGTTTCACTAAGGGCAAAGGGTCAAATATATGAAGACCTTCTCACCAATAGCCATGCTTAAATCCATTTAGATTCTTTTTAGCAATGTCACACGCTATGATTAAAAGGTTTGGCAAATGGATGTCAAGACCGCCTTCCTTAATAGTTATATTGAGGAAGACATTTTCATGGAGCAGCCCAAGGGTTTTGAATCAAAAGATAGCTCAAAAGTGTGCAAGCTGAATAGATCTATCTATGGTCTAGAGCAGGCTTCAAGGAGTTGGAATCATCATTTTAATGAACTTATTCGTTCTTATGGATTCATTAAGAATGATGATGAGCCATGTGTTTATAAGAAGGTTAGTGGGAGTCAACTCACTTTCCTAGTCTTGTATGTGGATGATATTCTATTAATTGGAAATGATGTCGGTATGATGATTTCGGTGAACCTATAGCTATTTAAAACCTTATCGATAAAAGACTTAGGGGAGGCAACCTATATTCTTAGGATTTGAGTCTATAGAGATAAATCAAAGAGAATAATAGGTTTATCCCAAAGTCTTTACTTGGAAAAGGTGTCGAAAGAATTTTAACATGCTTAATTACAAGAGAGGATTGTTACCATTTAGGCATGGTATCCATCTGTCCAAGGGTTTGTCACCTAAAATACCTAAGGAGATGGAGTAAATGGCTAAAGTTCGTTATGCTTCAGCTATAGGAAGCTTGATGTACGCTATGTTGTGTACTAAGCCTGATATTGCCTATGCTATTAGTATGACTAGCAAGTTTCAATCCAATCTAGGTTTGGAACACTAGATAGCAGTTAAGGTAATTTTTAAGTACTTGAGAAGAACTAAAGATCTAGTCTTAACTTGTAGAGGAGGTGATCTACAGATAAATTGTTTTATAGATTCTGATTTCCAATCAGATATGGATAATAGAAAGTCTATCTCTGGGTTTATAATTATTTGTAATTGAGGTGCAGTGAGCTGGAAGAGTTCCAAGCTAAATATCACTGTTAATTCCACTACAAAGGCTAAGTGTATAGTTGCATAAGATGTTGATAAAGAAACTGTTTGGATTACGAAGTTCATTAATGAACTAGAAGTTGGTCCTTCCATTAAGTCACTAATTTCTCTCTATCGTGACAACAATTGAGTCATTGCTTTAACAAAGGAACTAAGGTCTTACCAGAAATCCAAACATGTAAAAGGAGGCTTTCAAATTATCAGAAAAAATTTGTTGGAAAGAACGATGTGCTCATGTAAAAGGTAGCTTCAGCCAACAATATGGTTGATCCACTCACTAAAGCACTAACGCAACTACAGTTAGGTCAACATCTTGAGAAGATGGATTTAAGATACTGTAGTGATTGGCTCTAGTGCAAGTGGGAGATTGTTAGCATAGGTGGTATGCCCTAGAGGCTAATCATATATTATGGCATTGTAATTATCCTAAATGGCAATAAAGAATATTATTTTATCTAAAGTGTTTATTTAATTGAATATACATCCGTTAGCATAATGTTAAATGAATCTATTATCAAGAGTTGATAATATGAGTTATAGATTCATTTACTACATGTGCTATAAAATTGTTCATAATCGATAAATTAATATTTGGGTAATATTAATTTGACTATCACACCTGTCTATTTTTCTTGATTAGTATGTGATACTAATAGTTGGAGGTAGTGAGTCTCATACTACTTGATATGAAATATCAGAATAGACATGTGCATACTCATATGATTGGTGGATCGAACATGATGTTAGACTTGTGATCGCAAGGATATTAACTTGTAGTCAGCGATCACAATCTAGGTCATAATGGTGCATATGGTCTTTTGACCTGAGGTGACACGGTCATCCACATTTAAGTGGTTAGTGTTTATTATCGCTTACATACCTGTGTTAATCACGTATGGGTAAATGGCCTGTGGTGGCTCTAATCTATTGAATGTGGGGATGAGTGTTCGATCAAGATGGGATTCATTGCCTAGAGTGAACAGGGATAAGATCTTATGCTAGCTAAGTTTGTTCTTAATGAATAAGTTCCTATCCAGGACAAGCATGACACAATCTGAAAGAGTTTCAGTGCTAGAAAGTGTTTCTAGTATTTGTTATGTTTTATCAAGAATTAAACTTAAGATGAGGTCATTTGATATAGCTATTAGAGTTTGACTAAACCTTGACTCTAGGCTATATCAGATCTTCTAATGAAGGGATTTTAGTGCACAGTAATTATAACTAAAGGGTTCATGTGAATCAATACATGCATTCATTTCTAATTGGGTAGTTGTGATATGAATGCTAGGGGTCACTCACAACTTATTAGAGCTAAATGTGCATGATTGGGATTTTCACATTTGGACTTGAAAGGAGTTTCAAATAATATCAACTGTTGATATTATCTTCTTATTACTAATTAGACATGAACCTAGTAAGTCACACCTAAAAGAAATTTACCAAATAGCAGTTAATATTAATCTAATTATTGATTAAAGAGTTTAATCAATTAATTAAGATTAATGGAATTGGATTTATGCTTTAAACAATCATTCTAGCATATCATGAAATGTAATTCCACCAAGGGTTTAATTATTAATTTATACGTAATTAATATGAGATATTAATTAAAGTATTAAATTAATAATTTATCTTGTTTCTTATTGGACTTGGATTAATGACCCAAGTTTTTTGGGCCTAGGCCCAAAAGAGTTTTGGACCAAAGATTAATCCAAGATGTTGAGAAAGCCCATGAACCTCATCCAAACCCATTTGTCAAATGGATTGGGCTTAGGCCAAGTGTTGGCCCAATTGCTAAGCCCAAATCAATATGAACATGACATGGTCAAATTTTGTCATGTTAAGCAGGCATTATCCTTTATGTGTATAATGTTGACTATGGACATGATATGCATTAAGCTTAACTTATTAGGCTTGTCATGTTAGGCACACATTATCTCTTGTTTGTATAAATTTGACTAAGGAAAATATAAGGATTAGGTGACATGATTAAGTGTAGAGAATGTACGTAGACAAATACATAAGATGTATTAATTCTCTACATAATTCTTGGTGCACTAAATAAGTATACAAGCTGTATACATATCATATGAGTTGTATACTTATCATGATGAGTTGTATACTTATCATGAAAAATCATATACATGTGATGTAAGAGATTATGTCATTAAAGTTAGCTTTCTCTACCTATAAATTTATAACCTTAGAAATATTCTAAAGGTTAGACTTTTAACGACAATTGAGAGTTTTATGTTGAAACACAAAAGGAGAAACAACATATACAAAAAATAAACCAAAAATATACTTGCAAAAGATTCAATTAGTGCAAGACTTGTGAGGGTCACTAGAGAGGAAACTTGCAACTAACCAAACCACAGCAAGTAGGTGACTTAGTGAAGCTTTGGTGTTTCAAGCTAGAGGCCTAACACTTAGGAGGCTAAGGCATATGATTCAAGAGTTGAACCTAACTACATCAAAGCTCGTAGATACTATTGTGGTCTACATCAAATATAGGAGTTTGTAAGCATTCCTAAACTTAGAATTCTTAGTTTGTTATTTGCATGTTGTTTTAATAGTCAGTTATGTGTTAAATGCAAATTAGATCCTTGGGATAGGAATTCTTCATGTGATGAAGGGTTATGTAAAGCAAAAATTTTGAAATTCACTCTACTTAGGCTTGTGCTCACCACACATGTCTTTGATGCCTAAGTAGCATAACTGATTCCTAAGGCCTCTCTTAATGATTTCTCTAATAGGATGAAAATGTCTGAGTATATGTCTGGATCGTTGATGTGATTTGGGTTCCTTACCCTATGTTATGGCTCCATTGTTATCATAATACAAGTCCACCAGATCTGATATACTAGGAGTAACTCCTAATCTGGTTATGAACTTCTTGAACTAAACAGCTTCCTTGGCTGCATCAGAGGCAACTATGTACTCAGCTTCTGTTATAGAATCAACAATGGTGTCTTGCTTTAAACTTCTCCAACTCACCTCACCTTCATTCAAACAAAACACATACTTTGACTGTGATTGAAAGTCATCCTTGTTAAATTGGAACCTAGCATTTGTGTAACCATTTACAACTAGCTTATCTTCCTGTCCACTATACAGTAAAAATGCATCCTTAGTTTTTAAGTACTTATGGATGTTCTTAACTGTTATCTAATGACTTTCACCTGGGTTTGGCTGGTATCTGCTCATTATGCTTAATGCATATGAGACATCTAGTCGAGTGCATAACATGGCATACATGATGGATCCAATAGCAGAAGCATATGGAATTCTACTCATGCAGTCTCACTCATCTTATGTCATTGGACACTGAGTCTTACTGAGACTAATGCCATGGGACATTGGCAAGAATTCTCTTTTAGAGTTTTACATACTGAACCTATTTAGTACCTTGTTAATGTAAGTGCTCTGACTTAAGCTAATAAGCCTCTTAGATCTATCTCTATAGATCTTGATGCCAAAAATATAGGGGCCTTCACCCAAATCCTTCATTGAGAAAAAATTCCCTAACCATGATTTAACATTTTGTAAAGTAGGAATATCATTTCCAATGAGTAATATGTCATCAACATATAGCATGAGAAAGACTATTGTACTCCCGCGAACCTTCTTGTAAACACAAGGTTCATCTTCATTTTTTATGAATCCAAACTCTTTGACTACTTCATCAAAACAAAGATTCCAACTCTAAAAAGCTTGCTTTAATCCATAAATGGATCTTTGAAGTGCAAACCTTTTCAAAATTCTCAAGATTGACAAAACCTTCTGGTTGTGCCATGTACACATCCTCCATTAGGTTTCCATTAAGACATGTTATTTTGACATCCATTTTCCATATCTTATAATCATAGTATGCAGCTATGGCTAGGATAATTTCAATGGATTTAAGCATTACAACTAGTGAAAAGGTTTCATCATAGTCTATACCATGTGTTTGCTTAAAACCCTTTGCAACCAGTCTTACTTTAAAGGTATGCACATTACCATACATGTCTGTTTTCTTTTTTAAAACCCATTTACACTCAATAGTTTTTAAACCTTCAGGTGGATCAATCAAAGTCCATACTTGATTATCATACATGAATTGCATTTCTGATTTCATGGCTTCTAGCCATTTCTTAGAGTCTGGACTATCCATGGCCTCTTGGTAGGTTGTGGGCTCACTTTGATCCATAATCATCATATCATTATTATCTGTTATGACAAATCCATATCTCTAAGGATTATGACATGTCCTACCAGATCTTCTAGGACCTTGTGGTACTTATGTAGATTTAACATTTACTTGTTGATCTAATTAAGGTTCCATATGTGGTGCAATGCTTGTGGTTCTTGAATTTCTTCAAGTTGTACCTTACTCCCACTAGTTCCTTTAGAAATATGTTCTCTTTCCAAAAAGACACCATCCCGAGTAACTAACACTTTATTCTTGGAAGTATTATAAAAGTAATATCCTTTGGTCTTTTCAGGATATCTCATAAAAAGGCATTTATCTGATTTGGGTGCTAATTTATCTAAAATTTGACACTTTACATAAGTCTCATATCCCCAAATCTTAAGAAAAGATAAACTAGGAGTTTTCCCATTCCATATCTCATATGGTGTCTTTTCAACTACCTTTGATGGAACTCTATTCAAAAGGAATGCAGCAGTTTCTAAAGCATAACCCCAAAACGAGATTGGAAGATCTGACTGACTCATCATAGATCGAACCATATTTAATAAAGTTTGATTTCTCCGTTCAGATACACCATTCCATTATAGTGTTCCTGGTGGCGTTAATTGTGAAATTATTCCATAATCTCTAAGATGATCAATAAACTGTTGGCTTAAATATTCACCACTTCGATTAGATCTTAGTGCTTTAATATTCTTACCAAGTTGATTTTATGCTTCCTTTTTGAAGATTTTGAACATTTCAGAAGATTCAGATTTGTGCTTCATCAGATAGACATTGTCATATCCACCAAAATCATTTGTGAAAGTGATGAAGTACTAATAACCTCCTCTAGTAGTAGAACTTAATGGACCATATACATTAGAATGTATAAGGCCTAATAAGTCATTATCCCTCTCACTATGTCCAGTAAAGGGTCTCTTAGCCATTTTTCGTAATAAACAAGATTCACAAGTTTCAAATGATTCAAAATCAAATGACTTCAAAAGTCCATGTTGATGGAGTTATGAAATGTGTTTCTTATTTATGTGGCCTAAACAACAATGCTAAAGATACGTTATGTTTAAATCATTAGATATAAACTTCTTTATATCAATGTTATAAATGAATCTCTCATTAGTGTTTTTAATGTCTAAAACATAAAGACCATGATTTCATGGAGCATATCCATAGAAAACATTATCATGTTAAATGGATCATTTGTTATTCTTAATAATAAATTCAAAACCATTATTGTCCAAATAAGAAATAAAAAAGATATTCCTACTCATAGCAGGTATACAATAACAGTTTTCCAAACTCAAAATAAGTCCACTATGCAAAGTTAAATCATAAGTTCCTGTAGCTAAACTAATAACTCTTGCTCCATTTCTAAATCGTAGGTCCACTTCGCCTTTAGCCAAGATTCTACTCCTTTTTAGACTATACACATTAGTACAAATGTCAGATCCAGAACCGATATCTAATACCCAAGAATAAGAAGTAGATAAATTGACTTCTATAATATGAATACTTAAAGAGGTAGTCGCACTACCCTTATTCTTCATCAGATCATCCACATAGAGCTTGCAATTTCCTTTCCAATGGCCGGGCTTATTGCAAAAAAAAAAAAGCATATTCCTTCCTTTGGTGGTTTTGCTTAGGATGCAAGCTTAGGCTTGGACCTGGGCTTCTAAAAACCTTTAGAAGTCTTAATCTTTCCTTTACCCTTTCCCTTCCTTTTCATACCTTTCCTTTTATTAACCATTAGAATATCCTTGGTAGTCTTGATGCTCTTCTCAGCAATCTTAAGCATCCCATACAACTCAGAAATAGTTTTGTTCATGCCATGCATGTTCTAGTTCATAATAAACCTATCATATGTATTTAGCAAAGACTGGAGAATAATATCAATGGCCAATTCTTGCTCGATCTTAAGACCAGCCCTTTTAAGATCTTCAAGATGACCCTTTTATCTTAAGAACATGAGGAGCCACTGAGCTGCCAGCAGTTAACTTACAAGAAAGCAATGCCTTTATGGTGCTAAACCTTTCAATTCTAGCTTTCTCTTCGAACATTTCCTTAAGATTGCCAATTATAGTATAAGCATCCATCTCCATTAGTTGCTTTTGAAGATTTGAATCCATACATCCAAGCATGAGGCAAGTGACATCAACAGAATCATTAAGATGCTTACTATAAGCATCCTTTCGAGCTCTAGGAGCATTAGCAGTAGGTTCATCAGGGATAGGTTGTTCAAGGATATATTCATTTCTCTCTTTCTTAAGAACAATTCTTAAGTTTTTGTACCAATCAAGGAAGTTAGTCCCATTAAGCTTATCATTCTCAAGGATCGATTGTAGTGACAAATTAGATATTGTGTTTGATGCCATTATCTATATATATACAGTGTACTCGGTATTTTATCAAGTTATTTAATGAGGCATAATTATGAATCCTATAAACAATTCATTCAAATTAATAACCCTCAAATTAACTTGTAAATTATAGTGGGTCAATATCCATAGTTCACCATACTCTAAGTGAGCTTTGGCTCATTGCCTAAACATATGGTTATTTAAGTAGGTAACTCTTACCAATTACATCTTATGTAACTCTTAAAAGGTATGGGATTTAACATCACATGTCCTGGCTAAAAAAATACCATCTAATGCCCTAGGTCCAAACCCCTTTCGATGACCTAGTTAAGTCAACCATAACAAACATTTGGAAATCACTCTTTTCCAACTTGCCTTCCTTAGATGATTTAATACACCCTGCTTTGGCAGACCCATACATAACAATCTTAAGACTTAATAAGTTTTGATTTTATGGGAGGCATTATTGTGACTTAATATTGGATAAGGGTTCTTCTTTATTTTATCTTATATGATTATTATGTTGCATCACATACATAGCATCACCTGCATAGCATCATATATATAACATAATAACTATAAAAGTAGACATGACATAGCATGGCTCAAATCTAGATTGCTCTTCATAAGCCAATATGAAGATCAATGGTCAATCCTAGGTAACAAGACTTCGTTCATCTTAAGCCTTTCACCTTAAATGTCCACTTTGAGTTTCCACCTTGGATCTCCATCCTTGGCCTCTTTTTATGTCTCCATGTTGGGTCTTTATTTAAATTACATTTCAAGTTGTAGTTTATACTATTCTTTTACTACTTAATAAAATAAATTGTCAACAAATGAAAAATGAGTCGTATGTCTTATTTAATAAATTACAACCCAAAAAAGAATTAAAAAATTACAACTCATAAAAGAAACAATATAAAAATCCAATCACATTGGTCTTAAGGGTCATGCCATGCACCATGCATTTTTACACTAAACACATAAAGCATAATAGCTTAATTTTCATTAAAATAAATTATTTTAGTGAGAACGATTTATGTGATTAATCCATTCAGGGTTAAGGGGCAGCGCCCTTGGTGGCGGTCCCTCTTTAATAAGAACTCCATAACCCCTTTTTATTTCAATAGTATGTTCAAAACAAGCTAACTTTGCTCAAAACACGCTAACTTTGCTCAAAACATGCTAACTTTGTTCAACACTTGAATAAGAATGCCATAACCCCTTTTTATTTCAATAGTATGTTCAAAACATGAAGAAGAACGCCATAATCCCTTTTTATTTGCAGATATGTTCTCAGGCACGGCCATGTGCCTTAATAAGCATGACCATGTGTACTGTATCTTTGTCAAAAATTGCTTGCAGGTAGGGTTGTGTGCATAGGTGCGCACAGTCGTGCGCGATGACGTTTTCTACATATTTCAAAGTAGGCACGACCATGTGCTCTTAGCCACACGGTCGTGCGACCTGTACACCTAAATTTCTGCATTCAAAAATAGCATGTACTTTTCAAAAAATTTGTGCTACAAATGGTTTTAATTGTATTAAACAACCATAGACATTAATCCATTTAATGTACAAAATTGTTTTTGATGTAGATTTAATTAATCATCACACAGAAACGTTCTAATGAAATTTTGAAAACTCTTTTCAAAATCAAATATATATGACATATTTATCAAAAACTCATTTTCATATCTCATATATATCACATACATCATAGAATCAATCTAATCAAATTACAAGTGGCTCTAACACCACTGTTGGGTTTCTGTGATCCAAAAGGCAACGAAAAATAAAATTTTTTAGCATGAAAACCCTAAACTTAGATCCATGTAATTCGAATTAGATCGATTGAGAGAGTTTCCAAACCTATCATATGTATTTAGTGACACCTTACCTTGAGCTTTATGTGTAGGTCTTATCGGATTTAGATGCTGCCAATTAAGGCAGGCCTGTCTACCGGTATCCATACGAATAGGGTTGCCAAAGCAAGTTAGTGTGCTAGCACCTTAAAGTCTCACTTTTAAATTTCTCTCTGTGTTTTTCTTTCCACATAAAAATAAGAGAAGAAGGAGAAGAATGAGGCTAGAGAATGAGATGCATTTATAAATATCCATTCTAGGGTTTCATCAACCACTTACTTACCAAAACCAATTTTGGTAAGATTAGACTTCCCCTTCTATTTTAATTCTAATTCCAAATTAGAATTATTTCCCATTCATTTAGTTAACTTTTACCTTGAATAAATTAAGAAATAAATAAATAAATACTAATATAAATGTGTGTGTGTGTATATATATATATATTTATTTAATCTTTAATAGAGATAATTATTGGGCTAATTAACCCAAGTCTACTTTGGGCATGTTCTAAATGTGCGACCCTGTAGGTAAACATAGCGTTGGTAGTGGGCCTAAAATTTCCATTTTAGCCCACAAGTCATAATTGGTCTCTAGAAAGACATTATGATTACCCAAGTTATGTGAAGGTCAATAATCCAACATAATTTAATACACAATGTGTACTATAGTCCTTTTGTTACATGATATCCTAATTGAACATAAGGCATGGATTATGTCATCCTTATATTGTTCAATCCTATTATTTATTGATCACAAGTAGACTGATACTGATAACTCTTTATTTGATATTGATAACCCTTTATCAATACATTCTATCATGGCCATGCATTTGTCTTCAGTCTAACTCATCGAGGGGCCCAACAAATATCTTCTCAAAATAACTGAAGGAAAAATTCCATCTTAATCACTCATATTCCTCACATAACTCATTTTATATCCATCATTACCTATTTTACCATACGATTAAAGATGACGTACGGATGTGTTTAATACTGAACTTATCATGTAGGAAGCCATGGTAATATCATGTCAAAGGACTCAAATAATACTACTGTGATGAGAATTACCTATGAAAATAATCAATGTGGTATTCTCATAATGGGTTGATTCAATACATCATTTCTCTAAATATGTACCTATAAGTTTGACTTAATATCTCATATACATGATACGTAAAATTTAATTATCAGTTAACATCATACTAGTCTTTATTCATTGTCGTTCCCACAATAATAATTGACTAAGGATATTTAGATTAGAATTCAAGTATCACTTAAGAGTTTTACTATCAAGTCACATACTTGATTATCTTAGTAGAATCAACTAATGAAGGATAATACTAGAAATAACCAGTAATAATAAAAATGCCTCTTTATTATTAAAATAGAAACATGACAAAGTTAAATTATGACCATTACATAATTGGCCTAGGGCATAACACTAACACTTACTTTAATAATAAATGGCATGCTCATCCCCATAAATTTTTTTAAGCTAATAAACATCCAATAGATTCATTTGCAATAAAAAATATATAATTTCAATGGTATACCCTCTCTTGAGGAACTAAAACAAGTGGTTTAGATAAATATTCTTTAATTTTATCAAAGATGTTTTGGTTATTTTCTTCCCATTTAAATTCGGGTTCTTATTTCAATTTTAACAACTCAAAAAATTCTTTAGTTTTACCAGAAAGGTTAGAAATAAATCTCCTGAGATAATTCACTTGGCCTAAAAATCGTTGTAGCTCTTGTTTGGTTTGGGGTGGCTTGGCCTCAAGCACTGCCTCTGCTTTATTTTTATCCACCTCTATATGCCTTTGGTTGGCCTAAAATTTGATTATCCCTATTTTCATATTATAGTACCTTGCCTCTAGATTGTCTAAACAAGTGCTAAAGGGTTGACTATCTGCCCAAACTACTTCCACTTCATTATAGTTCCAAAAGAGCAAGAATTGGTGCAATGAGGATGGCACACACCAATTTGCGTGAATTCAATCCCTCCCTAGTAATAAATTATAGCTTACAGATGAGTCCAACATAAAGAATGCACTTTATGATTTACGTTAGCACAACTCCACAAGTGTACAAATCATCGCAAATAATTAAGTGATAAGTAGAGTATCATTTCTATGAGGAAAGGATACTAAGAACTAACTGTTAATCAATTTTACCTGACTAGCAAAAATCAAATTAAATTACAAGAATTAAATTAAAGAAAGTAAAATAAACTATCTACTCTAATTAATCAAATTAAATCAATAGGGATGAACTAGAGCTTAAGTTTGTTTCACTAGTTAGGACTTGAATTATGGAATTAAATTCAACTATATCACTAATCATAATCAAGGGTAAGTTGCTCTAAATTACCTAAAGTCCCTCTCAAGATTGTTTAAGCATACCAAAACTAATTATTGCCTATTCTCATGGTCAATCAATTAATTAGGTATCATTAAACTCTTTAACAATTTATTTTATCCTTAAGGATTCATCTACTCATGTGATCGAGGTTCCTAAGTTTATGAGTTTATAAGCTAGCAAATTACTTAACTTTAATATATGGCAATTTACCCATAAACATGCAAGCAATTAGACCCTTAATTGAACAAAATACATGAAGAACAACTCATAAAATTAATGAAAAATTAAATAAATAATAAAGAAATAAAAATTCCAATAAGTCTAACTAGCTACTCCAAAACCAAACCCTAAATAATTTAGCTATTCATAATATTTTATTCTAAAACCTTCATAATTCTAAACATGATACAATTTATAAGAAAGAATAAGAAGGAAAGAAAAAACTTGTTGTAAGCAAGCTTCAATCTTCAATTCTTGTTAGGCTCTTCAATCCCACTCTTGGCCTCTTAATGGTGGTGTTTCCACCCTAATAGTGATGTTCAACCCCCTTTAACCTAGAGCTAAAATTCTCTATTTATAGAGAAAAATACATAAAATTTGTCAAAGGACCAAAACAATAACTTTCTCCTTCTAATCCTTGCACAATGAGGATAATATCTTCAAAATTTAGCTCCTTAACTATTAACTTAAATCCTAGACACTTTAGGAATGCAAATGTCCCTAAAAAGGCAATAAAATTATATAAAATTAGCTAAGAAACTAAAAAGGAAATAGAATTAAATTAATTGACTAAAATCCTAATTTAACACCAATTATAAACTAAAAATTAGATAATGCCTATGTAAATTCTAATAAATTCTATGAAAACTAAATAGAAAACTAACACAATAATTTACACTAATAATTTCTTGCTTCCAACTGTAATTGTAATTGGTAGAACTCCAATAACTTTAGTGACATCACCTATAAAAGCTGATACAATAATGTTGGTAGCAATTAAATCATCTTCCCCTTTTTTGAGTGCCGGAAGTAACTTATATGGCGTGACATTAACTGTCAATCCATTGTCTGCCAACAACTTAGAGAAGGTTTTACTATTGAGATGAGCTTTAGTGTACAATGGTTTTACATGTTTGGTAACTTCTACAAAAGGTTTCTCAAGAATGACTTTTTTGGGCTAGTCTGGCCTTATGGCATGGATTGTCACACTGCTCTAGAATCCTTACACTTCTTCAATAGTCTTTACCCCACTAGTTTTTTTATTATCTATGTCTTCTATTTCTTTTCCTTGCATTATAAATTATTAGGGAAGAACCAAAAAAGAAGTAGCATGCCTGAAAAGAAATGGCTCACCTCTCATTCCAAAAGTGTCAACTTCCATAACTTGATCAACCTTGAAGCTTTAATCAATATCCATATCCTAAATGATCTCTATGTCTAGCCCATATGAGCTTTCAACAGACTCCTTACTAGAAATTAAATCTTCTATTGCTTTTCTCTTGAATTTGGATTTGCTTCCTATTTGAATCTCTTAACTTTGTAATTCTTTTTGTCCCCTCTCCTTAGCTCTTTATCTCTATAATCTTCTATTTTGGGTTTGAGTTAGAAGCTGAGGGAATTTTCTATATTCTACACTCCGCCATTGCTTGCTTAGTTTAGTTGATGGAGGTATCACAAATCTAGGCTGTCTCTTGCAAAACTTTAGTGCAGATTAATCCTTCCTTATTAGCCAGGCAATGTAACTTCTTTAATTATTTTTGTGAAAATTTGACATAAATGTTGGTCTTCTATCTAGGACTAGGGCATGGAAATTTTTCCTTGCTATTGGACCTGTTCCCTGTAAGGAAGATCTATAATGCTCATGGGTTCTATTTGTCGTCCAGTTGGGATTAAGATATCACCTATAATTTTGCTTCATTGGAATTCTCATCGCATCCCTATCTTTGAATGCTTTGTCCCTTTTTATGAAAATTGTGCCTTCTTGTGAATGTTTGCACTTGCCGACTTTGATTATTTCACTAGGTAGTCATATTTTCCAGAAGGTTATCTAAGATTATCCCAGACTTCCTCCTTTTTTGTGATCTTATTTTTAAGGTTCAATAAAGCTTTGAGATCTATCTCTACAGAGTTGACTGTTGCCACTAGTGGGAAAGGATCCTCTTCAATCAACATATCATCTTTCTTTTCAGCAAATTTCAACACTCTTTTATTGATATGATCTTGGATCAAATTTTTAAATACCCAATAAGCATTAGTTGAATGATTGTAAGAATTATAATACTTGCAATAATCTTTCCTTTTTAGTTCTTCTTTGTTGGGTAGTTTATGATCTAGAGGTAGCTTTATAAAGTCCTCTTTATGAAGATAATAAAAAATCTTATTAGTCTTTGACACATAGAAGATGTATTAATTTTGAGGATTAGAGCCTTGGGACCTTTTAAAGGCTTTTAATGTTTTCTTTTCTAGAAAAGGACAAATGCAAGAGCTAGTATTTGCCAGGTCAACTACTATAATTTCAGCACACAAATTTTTTTAAAAATATATGCCAATAGAGGCTTTCCTCCTCTGATTCTCTTCCCTCACTAACTCTTTATACTCAATGACTTTAGTAGCTAATTCATAAAATTCCCTGAATTCCATGCCTTAAAATTTCTTTTTTAGCTCAATACTAAGTTTCTTTTGAGCCATTTTGACATACCTAGAAATGGGAAGAAGAATTTTGCACTTGTTTCTCATTCTTTTGAACTTTGCAATGAACAAGTCTACACTTTCCCCTGCCTTCTAGGTTACCCTTTACAATTCAACTATGTATATTTTTTGTTCAATTCTGAAAAATTATGTATGAAACTGACACTCCATTTCTTGCCAGGTGAGGATTGAATTTTTGGACAAGGCTGCATACCATGTGAAAACTACACCTGTCAAAGTATTAAGGAATAATCTTAGTTTGAAATTTAGGAAATTTTCATAGTTAGCCAATTCTCCACATTGAATAGTGAATTGAGCAATATGTTCAAAGGTTGATTTTCCATCTTCACCATTGAATAAGGAGAACTCTAAGATGTGATAGCCTCTAGGATAATGACTATTCCTATCTATTATATTTGGGTATGGTTTAAGGAATGTTAGACGGTCGATTTACCATAGCCCAAGTCCATAGAGTTCTTAAATGACATATCACACAACATTTAGATCGACTCCTACTCTTGGAAAAGTGGCACATAAGCTTAGAAAAATGGTACTTGCCCTTGGTAAATTGGCATGTGCCCTTAGGGAGTATTGAACCCCCATGCCTCTCCCATAATGTATTGTGTCCTAATCATAAACTCCAATCTATATCACTGGATTAGTCCTACCAAAAGGTTATTAATTATGAATAATTTGTTACTACTCACGTTATTACCATTCTGGCCATTATGGTTGTTGTAATTTATTCCACACTTAATAATCCCCGAGTCTTCCCTTTTATATGGGGAATATACTTGTCATCAATGAAAAATTGGTTTCTCTATGAATTTTGTCTAGCATTTGAAAACCCATGCTTGGAGAGTTGTTCATTCATTTTGGTAAACAAATTTATAATTTCTTATATGGATTTCTGAGCAATATATTAGAATTTTGAAAAGCATTGTTTATTTATAATATTGAATCTTGCGTCAATTTCAAACCTTTTGCACAAATAGCCTGAGCACTAAAACCTCTACTAGTAGTATCAATAGTCTCCATTTTTTGGCTTGTAGAGCCAATAAGTGCCTCACTCTCATTTTTTTCATGAGGCACTAGATCATTTTTTAGTTGATTTCTGAGATCTTCATTTGTGTTCTCAGGCGAGTTACTGGATGAATCTCCAACTTTAAAAGTATATTTTCCACTTCTTAATTTTATCATTTGGTTAGAATTTGTCCCACCAAGCATGCCAAAAGATTGTTGGTGAATTTCTAAAATAAATTGGGTTAAGCGTGCAAGGGGAATTTTTCCTTAATGATTTCTAACTTCTTTCAAATGATTTTGCATGTTCCTAAACTCCTTTGCTATAATTTGTTTGAATTCTAATGAGAATTTTACAAATTTAATTGAATTTTGTTGTGAGACAATGAAAAAGGAATCTTTGTATTAATGAAAAGCTTTTTCAAGCTGAATAAAATAACAAAGAAATAAAACAAAGCTATTTGTAATCTATAAATTAGAAAGAAATAATGATTGCTAATTGGTCTATGATTTGGTTCATTATGATTGATAATGATTGTTGAATTGGTTTATCGATTGATTGTTGCATTAGTTTATCGATTGATTGTTGATATCCCACATGATTTTCATTACCTCTATTTATAATCACATAATTTATTTCTCTAATTAAATTTCATCTCAAAGGTTATCACCAGTTTTAGAGTAATAAATTTTCGTAACCTTCCAGTATGTGATTCACTTCCCAAGTCATTCAACAATCAGCTTCTACTTCTCTAGAATCCTCTATCTTTGTCATTAAGTCACACTGGTAGGGGTTGGGCTCTAGTTATATTTTAACTTCAAAATTCAATTGATCCAAAGTGGGTCATAATTAATGGACCTTAATATAATTCAACCCAAAATCAAATATGGGCCCAAACACTACCGACTTTTAATGACGTCATCATCCTTATTATAACTTCTCATCATTAGAGATATATACAAAAAAAAATTTATTGAGTGAAAATTTTGAATTCATAAAGAGAAGAATTTTGAAGGACCACTAAGTCAGATTTATGCAGGCTTTACAATCCACTTGAAAGATAAAAAAAAAAAAAAAAAACTAACTACAAAGGCTAAATTGGAGGAGTAGCCACCTAATTTTTGTGACAATTGAATTTCATGGAGGCCCGGCAACTGCCTTTTAGGACTGAATTCGGATCCTAGACTTCCATTTATGTTTTACTTATTATAAATGTCAATCCTTTAACCTTTTTTTTACATACAATTTTATGAGTTTAATACCATACAATCATATAGACATGCATATATTCACATCACATGACATAATTCAAAACATGCACAATCCCAACAATAATAAAAGTCATCCAAAGAAAGGAGGAAGAGATTAAGGGTTACAATCCAAATCAAAATAAATTAAAATCAAAAACCCAAACTAACCTATACTGAAAGAAAGGGAATGAGAAATCAGTACAACCTAAATATTAACAGTCCAAAATTCATAAAAATTATAACCCAAAAATGAAACAATTAAAAATCTAACTAAAAAAAGCTCATTTCTATGGGCTTGCTTATTAAGTTCAATTCATCATCCTCTTATTTTCTAATCTGCAAAACAAATGGTTAGCCTAAAATTCATAAGAAAAATAATGAATACAAAATAATAGAGAATATACCAAACACTAAATCATACAATTCGAAACATGAGAGCTAAATTAATAATTGACTCATATTATTTATACTTTGTGATCAATCAATTCCAATTCTTAAATTGAAAATGTTGATAGCTAAGTCATATTAAAAATCAAATTCAATCAACCATCAAATTAGAAAGAAAGACAAATAAATGGAACAAGCTTACCAACATCACACACAATCATATACAAGAAAATCAAACAAATTAATAGTAATTAGAATTTTTGGATATGTCCAAAATAACAAAGAGTCGATTCCCTAACTATACAGGGATTCGGTTGAATGAAGATTTGATCGCCTGTATGACCAGGCGGTTGCCTCTATCAAACAAAATAGAATGCTAAAATAAAAATAGAAATGCTTTTTACAAAAAGCTAAAGAATTTTTTGATTAAATCTAGAAAAGAGTTTTTTCAAATGTCACTTCTAATCTCAAAATAAAGAAAAAGATTCAGAAAGAAAAAAAAAGAGAGATATAATTGACACAAAATTACATTCCAGAAATAAAAATAAGTTGATCAAAAAATAAAAAATAAATAAAATGGAAAATAAGAGAATGCACAAAAATTTAAAAAAAGAAAAGAAATGAAGAACCTGATTATAGAATCTTCATGCCACCACTATGATTAAGAATTAATACTTCAATGGGCAGAACAAAACTCTAGCAAGGGAACTTAAAACTACTTTTGTTTAGTGGATGTTAAAAAAAAATTCACAATTACAATATAAGTCTAATTCATTTTAGGTTAAAGGCTCTAAAGCCTAAAGAAATATAAAATCAAATTTTTAACCTTTTTCTCTCCAAATTATCTGTACCAAAAGTTTCCTCAAAAGCTCATGCATGAGCAATATTATAGCCACCAGGAGATAATTTAGATAATTATGATATTTAATTAAATTTAATTCCTAAAATTATCTCTAAAATAAAATTCTATTTGATCTCAGGATAGAGTTTCATTTAATCTCAATGCAGAGCCTCATCCCTTATCTTTAGTCCCATCTTATCTTTCAAGATAAAACTTTATCTTGCGATCAACTTCGCCATTAAAAGAAATAAGATGATGCTTTATCTTCATCTTCCATCTGGACTTTCTTGTTGGGCCAGACCAGATCTGTATCTCTTGAGCCTTATTTTCTTAGGGTTAATGGACTTAACTTCATATTTTTTTGGACCTTAGACTTATGTTCGTATGGGCTTCAGTTAAAATTATTACTATATTGCTATTTTACGTGCATTTCTATTGCCTAGTGATCATCATCAAGTTATCAATTTGTTCTTCAACATCCCTCAAAATTAAGGTTATGATAATTACTATTCTTATTCTTGATTTTGTTTTGTTTATATTTGTTATTGTTTTTATATTGTGTTCCTCTAGTTGATGCTACTATTGTTGTTGGTGCTGCTACTAGGTGTAAATAATGGAGTAAGAATAATGTTCATGAATGATAATAATGATGATGATGTTATTGCGTGGATGATAATGATATTTTTATTGTTGTTCTTTTAAAGATTTGAGTTGAATGAAGTTATATTTTTTATTTGTTTGAAAACTAATGTGCTTCTAAAGTTTGATTTTAAATATTTCACTCTTAATAAATAATTTTGATTTAAATGTTAAATTTTAATTATTAAAAAATAAAAATAAAAAAATATAATTATTAAAAATAAAGCATAAAAATAAAAGATACATAGTGTTTATGTAGAATCACATGTCCAAATAATGAGACGAAAATTTAATTAATAAAATATTTTAATATAGGTTAGCTGCTATAGGAATATCAAGTCATCACAATTGGCTAAAATTAGTTTTATATATTTTTAAAAGTTACTTTATTTTTTGAATATTTTATTTTAATTTTGTGTTTATTATCATAGAATAATAACAATTATTTTATCATCCCACAATAACTATAAATAAAGTAAAATTTTGTAAAAACTAAAATAACCATAAAACATATCAAAAAATTACAATAATATATAAAATAATAAAAATTTAATTATAATAAAAATATTATCTTTAATGATTAAATAAATAATATGTATAAAATATTTAAAATAAAAAATAGATATAAAATATTCTAAAAGAAAATAATTATTCAATATAAATAAAATAATGGGAAAAGATAAATGAGTGGAAGAGGTTCCACCGAATGATTTGGTGAGATCTCAGTGTGCACAAGCGTAATCTTAATTTTTTTTTTTTTAGCACAAGACCACGTCTCTTTTTCTTCCCCACTAAAGACTAGGAGTGCGCGCCGCGTGTCGACTTCCCAACTTCATTCACAATCTCACTAAACGACACCTAACATTTTGCACACTGTCCCCTCCCTTTCTACTTTTTGCTAATTTTTTAGTTATTTATAAAAAAATTCAGCACAATATTACATATGATTTTTTATTATATAAAATTATAAAATGTTATCCTCTCAGTTTAGTTAAATCATGTAAGGCCACAAGCCACAGCCCACAACTATCCTTTATTACTTTACAAATTGCCTTTTTTTTTTTTTTTTTCCTTCTTTCTTTGTTGCTCAACTACAAGGCCTATAATGCCCTTCACCTAAGTCTGTATTTTTTTTAATATATTGGGAGGTTATATGATTTTAATATCGATAAACTCCATAATAAAAGGTAATCCTCCCCTTTTAAATCGATGATGATAGAAATTGTGCTTTACACCTTATGATTTCCTTAAAAAGCAATTATTACTTGATTACTCCTTCACTGGTACCTAAATTTATATTTTACCTTCTTTTATTCATTAGAAGCTCAATAAATTGAAGTTTATAAATTACATTAAAAAAATTTAAATATAGAGAAATTTTTATAAAATAATATTCCATTGATTATTAATTTTTAAATAATATTATCGATCAATCCAGTTTTGATACCAAAAAACTAAATTAATAATTTACTAATTTTGTAAAATAATATATTATATAAAATCTAACTTTTAATTTTTTAATCAAATAGTTTTTTAAATGCAAGTTAAAGGGTTATTTACTTTTATTAAACTTAATGTGTTCTAATATGATTTTATTTACTTAAGTAGAGTCTCACTTGGTTATTAGAGGTAGTTATTCAATAATTTTTTTCAACTAAAACACTATATATCATACATACTCTAATAATAAATCTAAAAAATAATTCTATTATAATTAAAAAATTATGACAATAAAAATTAAAAAAAATAAATTAATATGATATATTTTATTTTTTATTTATTTAGTTATTATTCTATTTAAATTATTTATGTATTTATTTATTTTGTAGTCCGCATATTGTGGAAGACATGCCAAAAAGGGCTTAATATATTAAATAAAAGGGCTTAATATATCAAATAATGTAGAAGACATGCCAAAAAGTAAAATACTTTTTTGAAGTTTATTCAGTAAACATTTTATAAAAATATATAGTCTACATATAATTTATAGTTATTTTCTATCAATTGATAAATAATTAATTTATAAAAATTTCACTACACACAAAATAGGTTTAATTGCTAAAATTTAGCTTTCAAATAGAACCATACCGAAGAACTAATATTCAATTCACATGGCACTAAAAATATATACAGGATTAATATTATCATCATGAATGTCTATCTTATTTGTTTAAATATTGAAGTTAAAGTTTAGCATAATATTATCATCATGAATGTATATCTTATTTGTTTAAATATTGAAGTTAAAGTTTAGCATACTTCATTTATGAATAAACAACGATGAAGATAAACGTATACACATAACGTGTGCGTCCAAAATGCACAAGGGCATATCACATGTCACCATTTAACATAGAATAGTTTAGTGTGTATATATATATATATATGCAAACCTCTTAAGTCATTAAACTCAAACTTTGACAAGTGTTCTTCTTCATAACTCCCTATTCACTAATAAATGTTTATGGTTGGCAAAAGAAGGGGCTCAAGTCGGATGGCATTAGACATGATATATGGGATAAGTGGTAGGCGCATTGACTTATGCCCAAGTGGCAAGAAAAGTTTGCTAAGGCAAAAGTCAACCTTTCGAGTAAGACTGGAGGTTCAGGCACTGGTGTCACAAAGCACAACAGCTCCTGCAACATAGTCGACCATGTTAGAGCATTTGTAAGACATTTAATCATGTTCATTTATTTTTCTATTAATTTCATTCCCTCATGCAACCACTAACTGACATTGAATTGCTTTAGTCTAAGGAGTTACAACAGCAACCCATGTCTTGAGAGATCTTTAAGAGTACCCATACAAAAAGATGGATCCTTTGTTGATAGCTGATCATATAAGGTTAATATAAGTTAATTAAATTTTAAATATCATATTACTTTTTATCAACTCATTAGAATCTTTTCATTTAATTGGTTAAAAAGTAAGATCACACAGATGGTTGAGATTGTCACCTATAGTCGACATGATGAGTCTCTATCTAGAGGCTATAGGTGCTGAGAAGAAGCGGTGCATCTACCGATTTTGATCATATGCTTCTACTCTCTACCCCAGCTCCATAGGCAATACTAGCACACTAGCATATTTCGTTGCCCGACCATCTGATAATTGTGTAAGTAAGAGTGGAAGGAGTAATGTGAGAGAGATTGAAGAGAGATGGAAGTTGAGTGTGAGCAGGTATCTAGATAGCTCGAGTAGCTTGAATAGCAGTAGGAGGTTATGCGATGTATGTAGAGAAAGTGGAGGATAATGATAAGGCGCATACAGTCTGAGTTTTGTCTCGATGGATCATCATCATCTAGTGTTGTACTTGACAATTTGATGGATGACGATACTCCTCCTACTAATCCATTAGCTCAGTGATGCTTTTAATGATCGTGTATTTTCTTTAACACGCTATTGATGTATACATATGTACATTATA
>CATIWM010667217.1:0-10986 GCA_949671775.1 Mallotus repandus
ATCATTTTTTCATTTTATTTTGTTATTGTTGTTTTTATTGTTTATTAGTTCATTTCATTTATTGTTCCTTATTAATTTTTATTCTTTAATTTTGATTTTCATTTATTTATTGTAATATATTTGTTTTGTATTTTATTCATTATGTTGCAGTATATATTTAGATTTTGATTTCATTTTTATTTTAATCAAATACTAATTGTATTGATTTTCTTTTCATGCTTATGATGGGAGTGACATGAACCATATGGTAGATGTGGAAATTGCATATCATCCATGAAGGTCTATTGGATGCCATAGATTAATCCCTGTTAAAATAGTGTAGTTTTACGTTTATTCTATTTTTGTGTGTTTTTGTGATAATTATGTTGTGTATTTTTTATTTTTTTGTATGTAATTATTATTATATGTAGGAATTGTAATAGCCTCGGTAGAGGGAAAAATAGTAAAATCTTTATTTTTTTGTACCCTAAAATCAATTAGTAATTTAGGCCCATTTGGTAAATTCAATTAAAATTAATGTTGGCTTTAGATTAATTTTAGGTTGTATGAAATTAAAATTAGGGTTAGAAAAATCATATGATGTTTGTTTTCGATCTATTTTTTATTTGGGCTTGTTTTTTTAATTTTATTTGTTTTGGGGTCAGGCCCACGTATAGATCTAACTCACTTAATGAACAGGCCTTCAAAATTAAATTTAGATTTTAGGCCCACTAGGTTAATTTAGATTTTAGGCCCATTTTTCAGTTAAATTAAATTAACTTAGACTTAGCTCAACCCATTAATAAAGTCTTCTTCATAATTTGTAGACTTAGGATTATTTCATTTAATTAAAATTAATTAGAATTAAGCCCACTAATTTATTTCTTTTTCTTTTAAAATTTAATAGACTTAGGCACACTTTCTTTAGAATTAAAATAAATAGATTTAGGCTCACTAATTATCAAAATGTAGGCCCATTTTTAGTTCCATTTCACTCGTAAAATAAAATATGTAGATTTAGTTAACTTAAACTAAAATCAAATGTAGTTTAGATTTAGGAACATTATGCTTTGAATGCATTTGTTATGTGCTTTTTATGGATTGGTTACCTTAGAGTTAGATAGATGTTCAAATTAGGGTTTAATGAAATTGCATGTAATTAGGGAATAAGATAGTAATTAATAAAATAAATCTAAATGAACAAAAGACTAAAAGAAGTTGGTATTCCGTATCCAGAACTCCTGGTTGTGGTGCTAGCTTGCATTAGAGAATCGAGTTACCACCACTCTCTATTTGTCCCAGTTATTACCCTGGGCGGCGACTCCTCATCTCCACGCCATGTCTTTGTGACAGTGGTTAGTGTGTTCCCTAGAGCCCTGAGCTCGAACAGTGTCGCGGTTGCAATAAACTTAGGCACGCGCTAAACCCCGCCGTCTACAATTGACATAATCCTTTTCATAAAGAAATCTAACAATAACTTACTTATTATGCAAATCTATATTGATGACATTATATTTGGTGCTACTAACCATTGCTTATGTAAGGAATTTTCTAAGTTAATGCGATGTGAATTTGGGATGAGTATGATGGGTAAACCTAAATTCTTCCTTGGACGTCAAATCAAGCAATGCAAGGATGAGATCTTCATCAACCAAGCAAAGTACATAAGGGACATCATTAAAAAGTTTGGAATGGAAGGTGCTAAGGCTAGCAAGACTTTAATGAGCACCTCAACCAATCTTGAATAGGTGAAAGTGGAAAGCTAATTGATGAAAAGCGCTACAGAAGTATAATTGGATCCCTCCTTTATTTAATAGCTAATAAATCATATATCATGTTTGCTATATGTTTATGTGCTAGGTTTTAACCTAATCCTAAACGGTCATTTAAATATCATTAAAAGAATATTTAAGTATCTCACTAGTAGCATGCATTTAGGACTTTAGTGTCCTAGGAGCAATGCATTTAACTTAGTTAACTATTTGGATGCAAATTTTATTTGTAATTTGCTTTATAGGAAGAGCACTTTTGAAACTTGCCAATTCTTAGGTCAATGTTTAGTATCTTGGTTTAGTAAAAAGCAAGTCTATGTTGCTCTATCCATCGTCGAAGCCGAGTATATAGTAGCTAGTTGTGTTGCTCACAAGTCTTGTGACAAAAACAATAATTTAATGATTATAGCATTGATGTTGATCATATTCCTATCAAATATGACAACACAAGTGCTATAAACTTTAGCAAAAATATCATCCAACATTCTAGGACCAAACACATTGACACTAGACATCACTTTTAAGAGATCATGTTCAAAATGGTGACATTGTGCTTGAGTTTGTGAAAACTAGCAACCAATTAGCAAATATATTTACCAAACTGCTTAATAAAGAAAGGATGAACTTCATTAAGCATAAGTTTCGGATGCTAGATGGTGCTAGTTTAAAATGATTGTCTATACTAAATTTTTGTAATATGTGTTTGCATTAGTGATGATGAATTGTTGAACTTGACAAAGGCATACAAATTATTAATGAATTAATAAATCTTAATTATTTAATTTATCAATAAAATTGCACACATAAATACCAAGAGAGCTTGATGCATATGTATGATCAAACTAATTTTAAAATCGCATGCTTTTAAATGACAAACACTTCTCATTTAAAAGTTTTTTAATGTGTCAATTTAGTTCCTAAAGGACTAAATTGCAACATATTTTTGAACTCTTTTAATTGTATAAATTTAGTTCTGAAAGGACTAAATTATGCAATTTCACAAAAGATTTTTGGACTCAATTGTAAAATTTTTAAAAGTTTAAGGACCAAATTGAACTTTTTCCTATGATTATTGACTTTAAAGTACAGCTCATGACACCTATTCAATTCTAACAAAGGCGCATTCACGATCTATCTCATAATCATGAAGAAGCAATCACAAGTCATGCTTAAGATCGTGACTGCATTCCAACGATCGTGAGGGCATTTTCTATAGAAGTCAGGAAAATGACTCTTTTATTGTTTTTTGTTCAAAAGGTCATTCAATCCCATTAACACTTATTTTTGGCAGTTACAAAATCCCCGTAAGTGATCCAGTGGTGGAAAGACCATCCTTTTTCTTTATAAATACCCCTCTCTCAAGTTATTTTCTTCTCAGAAATCAAAAACACAATAAAATTCTTACAAATTGCTTTCTCTCTAGACTTTTTACTTTCTCATTCTCTTTTAATCACACTCTCCCCTTACACCTTATCACTCTTCTCATCACCATTATGGCCCCAAAGAAAGGTTTATCCACCACATCCTCTTCTTCAAGAGCAAAAAAAGATCAAATTAAAAGGACTTCAACTATTTATTACAATGCCACTCAAATCAAAGAGAGAATGACACACTTTAGCTAAAGAAACATGGTTACTATGTGTTATATGGTTAAAAGCACCCTTGAAAAGAATTTGAAATTTATGATGAGGTAAAATTGCTCCTAACCAAACTTAACCTCTTTGATTTTGTTTTTAAAGCCTATCCTACTAATCCTTCCCTTATTATTGACTTCCTTGCTATCTATGCCCTTAGATACTCTGAGGTTAATGATGAAAATCACTTATATAGGATGAGATTGAAACTTGGGGGGTAAAATAGGTTCATGACCTCTACGAAATTTAATGACTTATTTGGGTTTCTATAAGGGGGAGCCATTTAAACCTGATCCGCTTGGATGCCTCATAATTTTTGGGTTATAAACTCTAAGCCTAACTCAGGCAACTATGTTACAAGAGTCATCAAAGCCTCATCTCTCAAATTAAAATCCTTGTCATACATTCAAAGATTTTTTTCTTACACTATCAATGCTAGAAGTCTCTCTCATGAAGCCTTTACCCTTAATGATTTATTTCTTTTACATGCCTTAGTGAATGATGAAAAGGTAAAAGTTGGTAGGATGCTTTAATGGAAGCTTTGGTAATTAGTGACAATGTTTCAGGAAGCATTAGTATAGGAGGAATAATCACTAAAATTGCATCATTCTCTTGGGGTTTCCTTAACCAATCTTCCTTCCATTCCTCCATTCTTCCTAAACACAACATTTATAAAAAATTTCAAGCAATTCAAGTTGGTGAATAGTGTGTAACACTTTAAAGATGCCCAAGTAGTTGATGAGCAACTTGAAGAAGCACTTGGAGAAATTGAAAGAGTAGGAACCATAGGATTAGAGCCTATTGAATATGAATTGGATGATCAACCTCAAAAGCATGAAAGGCCTTCCATGAGTGGAAGAAAGAGAGCAAGAGGATAAGGTGAATCAAGTCCTCAAGGAATGCACAGTTAACCAACATGGGTGGTTGATCTTTTTAATTTCAACACCCATTTTGACCAAGTGGACAATTGCCTTGATCACCTTTAATATGATGTGCATTACCTCTACTAAAACCAAGGCCTTGAGTGTCTATAGCCATCTCAAATTTTTAAAGAGCCTCACATGCCTCAAAAGGGTGGTGATCATGATGGAGGAGAAGCCAAGGTTGAAGCTTCCTTCTTTTTTCTTCTTATGCATTATGTTTTTAAGTTTTATGTTTTAGCATTAGCATCTCTCGAACTACATTTTTATCCTTCATGCTTTTGTCATATTTGTTATTTTTTTTTATGTACTTGGCTATTTTGTTAATTAAAGCCTTAAGTGTTTGTGTTATCTCTTTTTTATCTTTACCAAAAGGGGGAGAGATATTGACTGATTTATATTTAGTGCTTTTATTATTTTATAATTATGGTTAATATCTAAGATATATGAGTTATAAATAAGTTACAATTTTCTTATTATAAGTTACAAATCATGATAAATATAATACACTTACTAAGGCAAAGCTTAAAAAAATCTAAAAATCTCATTCACACTCTAAAGGGGAGTACCAACTTAAATAAATTCACACACTCGTACAAATTATTTTATTAATCACTGAAAATTTGTTTGTCAAAGTTGAAAAATGGGAGAATGTTGATCATTTGTATGATCAATGTGTAATTACCCATATTTTGACCTTAACAAATTAATTTTAATCTACTAATTTGTGTGTTAAGTGTGTATATAATATAAGCATTTGAAGATGACCATTTTCATACAAGGAACACAAGTTTTTGAGTTTTTAATCCCCCTTACGATTCCTTACTCGATTGTCATCATGAATCCCATAATCGTGATCAAGTGCCTCACGATCATGAGCCAAGAAGCCCTCAATCTTAAAATATCTCAGTGGTCCTCAAGATCAATCCCATAATCATGACCACGCCATGTCTTGGTCATGATTGTTTAGGCTCTCTCAAGCCTCAATATCTAACAGTCCTCATGAGCAGTCCAATGATCGTGATTAAGCATGTCTCATTCATGATCATAAACAACCAAAAGACAGGCATTCTTCCAGTCTTCATCACAATGGTCTTCATGATTGTAAGCACACCAAGCACGGTCGTGATCATGCTCACAAGTGACATGTCAAGCCTCTAACGATCAAAAATGAACTCCGACTATTAGTTATTCATCTCCTACAATCGTGAGTGTGCTCCTCATGACCATGAGTAAATAATTTCCTACAAAAGCTGAAACTTCATTTAATGAAGAAAGTGGAGGTTTGGGAAGAAATGAATGTACTCTAATAGTCATATTTTCATTATTAACTATATAAACATTGTTTGGAATAACATTTAATAAGTTAGATAGTTGGTTGAGTAAAATATTCTTTTAGAATTCATAGTGCATTCAAAGCTCTCATTGTAATTTCAAATTTTTATTAAAATTTTTGAGTGTTGGTTATGTGTTCTTATTTAGGTTCTTCTTCATCTCTTTTTTTAGGATAGTAAAGGAAATAAGTAACTCAAATTAGTGGAATTGGTTAAAGTATTGTGCATAAAACTCTTAGGAATTTGAGATTTTGGTTAAAGCTTGGCTGAGAAAAGCTCCATTGTTGTAAAGGTTGGACTTGATCCTTAACAATCGTGTGTACTCAACCTAATTGAATAAATTGGAGTTAAAGATTGAAAAATCCTAACTTTTTCTTAAGTTAGGTGGAGACGTAGGTTCATTAAGGAAATGAGCTATTTAAATTGCTTGTCTTAATTCTCTTTAATTTTTCTCTTAAAATTCCCTTTCTTTTTTTAATTACCTCTTAAATCTCTTTCAAAATTTTAACTAGCCCAACTCACCCCCTCCCCCCCAGCCCTGGTGTGAATCTATTTAAGTATAATATGGTGCATTTAAAATGTCACTTTTAAGTTATCGACTATCACTAATTAAATTTTTTAAAAATTATCTAAAACAAAACTATTTAGATACCTAATTTTATGTCTTAAAAATTCATTAAAAATATGATAAATTATAAAATAACAAACTTTTTAATCATTATTTTATATCTTGTCTTACTATTACGATTCCAAATATGTGATTTAGTTATAAGGCAAACAACTTGTACCTCAAAGGCAGGGTTATTGTGTCTTTAGCTTTTTCATTGGTGACCTATGGTTCTTAACGAAGAGAGCATTTTAAGAGAGAATCCTATGATTTCTTTGATGATTTTATCGGGTAAATCGTACAGATGATCATTAAATTTCTTACTAGATTACAATTGGGTTACAAAACTTTAATTTATATCCTTTTAGTTACCAAAATTCTATTTAGATTTCATGTGTAGTCCTAACATTCGTAAAGTTGCATGTTTGTAAAGCATGAAATTCTGCCTAGTAAAATTAGCTACACATCTATAAACCTAATAAAATTATAATTTGTTTATAGAAGATGAGAAATGGGAATTTCATCAAATCTTATGACATGACATGTTTAAACAACAATATATGACATGAAGTTAAATGGGTTTGGATTGAATATAAATGAGTTTGGATCATAAATGGGTCAAAGTTTAGAGAGTTTGCCTAATTTATTGCTTTGGATTGGAGGCCCCAAGCATAAATTACATTATTGTTTGAAATCTTCCGAATTTAGATTAGGTTTATCACATTCTAATTTAAGGAACTACAATTGAGCATCATTCTTTAAATGAAATGAAGTCAAACAACCTTATCTTCTTATGGTATTCTTTGATGGTAAAAAAAATGCTCACAATGATTTAGCCACTCAAAATGATCTATAATTCCATAAAAAAAATGAGGAAAATTCAAGTTGGAATACTTAGGAATATAAGTGCTATCCTCTACATACTATACTCTAACTTGTCGATCTTGATGCCCCTAGTTGATGTTTCCCTTATCTTCATCTTCTATTGTTGGGGTTATTTTTAAAATTGTTGAAGGCTGATGATGAAAAAGCAAAAATATCTCACAATACTGTGAATTTGATAGAGAAAAGTGATTTTCAAGCCCTTTCAAGATCAACTGAACCACTAAAAACCTACTCAATTACTATTTAAACTCTATCGAGACCAAAATAAACCCTAAACAAACCTAAACTGAACCTTTTTAGAATTGAGAGAAGATAAATGAGAAAGAAGTTCACCCGAGTCATGTCTTCCAAGTCAATAAGTATAGTCCTAAATAAGGGCTATTTCATGTTTGTTTTCTGTAGTTTTCAGTATGGTTTTAGTTTTTGGAGCTAGGATTTAACCTTTGGAAGTCATGTGAGTAAAAGTCAAACTTTGGTCGACATGTATTTTTAATGGTCAAAATAGGCTTCTAGAGTCAAATTTTAGTTTGAAACTTTCTTTTAAAATTTCACTCTGAAACTGTCTTTTAAAATTTCAATCCGTCAGTAGGTCCCATCTGACAAAAAGTCAAAATTTTGACCTTCAACAATCAAATTAGAGGTCCTACATAAGTCATGTTACATCATCCTTATCCAAAAAGGAACACTTGGTGAGGGGAGTGTATGTCAGGCTAGAAATATTCCATTTTTGAAATATATTTGGACAAGTGTCAAGTTAATAATGGGCAAGGATATTCCTTTATATAATAAACCATAAAAAGTGCAAACTAATGACACTTAATGCAACTTCATGTCTTTGTCTATGAATAAAAGCTCCTAGGAAACTTTTAGGGGATTTTTACCACTTTTTGGAGAGAATTTCTATAGCACAAAAACCTAAAATTACACTTGAAAATTCTCCTAAAAAAACCCTTAGAGAATTAGGAAAAAAAAGAAAAATAAAATCAAAACCTTGCCAAAGTAATTTGAACCTTAATTCTTTCTCTTTTCTTCTTAAAAACCAAAAACTTACCCCTTAAACCTTAATCAATCTCTAGCAAACCTTTTTCTTTTTAATCAAAACCAAAATCTTCACCAAAACTTGTTAAAAACCAAACTTGACCTTTTAACTTCTCACTAACTTCTCTTTAATCAGTTGTTTTTTTTTTGTGAGTTCTTGCCTAAATTCTAAAGGTAACAACTTTCAAGAATATCATTCTCATTGATTCTTATCTCAATTCTAAGATTTGGCACTTTTTTTTTCTAATTTTTGTGAAAAACCTTTGAAAATTGAGCTGTCCAATATGGATGGCCGATTTTGATTGATGAATAGCCGATCGGCCATCCATTAATCAAAACTGGCTTTTGAGCACTTCCAAATCGATTTTTGGTGGCCCAAAATTGACACAACATCCTCAAATCTGGTTGATCTTCCTCACTTGTCTCATATGCATCCAATTATGGTTCTAGGGGTCTATGGTTGAGGAGGCATTAGGATGGTGAGATTGAGGTTTTCCTTAACTAATTTTCATTTTTAGGTGATTTTATTTTAAATTTATTATGATTTTCTTTTCAATCTTTCAACTCTTTTCTTACTATTTTCAAAAGTGATCTTCATTCTTGCTTTTCAATGATGTTTGTGCTAAGTGATTGATGTCGATTACTTAATTGTGTGTGGCACTTTTTATTATTTCCTCTTTGTATTTTGGTAGAGTTTTGATATAATTTGGGTTATATATTATATTTTTGAGTCCTGATTTGTGTATTGTGTTCTTGATGGTTGATGATCATGCCAATTGAATCTTGATTGTGACTTTAAGCTTAAAATCCATATTGTTTGTCTTGATGATTAAATATATATTGATTTTGAGTCAATTTTGGTTCTAAAAGTGCTTTATATTCTTAATGTGTCTTTTTATAATTAGTGTCTAGGTTAACTATATAAGAAGGGTTTTTTGTGTTTTTGTGTTCATTTATGTTATTCTTGTCTTGTACTTCATTGTGTCTTTAGTATTTGATTTCTTAATCATACTAACTTCTATCTATTTTTCCTTAGTCAATCAATAAGGATTAATAAAGATCATTCTCATGCATCGATGTGTATGATTGCATATCACTTGCTTGATGCATATCACTACCATGCGTGTGTTCATTTTTAGATCCTCTAGATGCATACTTGCATGGACCCCTAAAATTCGCATTCATTGGCATGTACCTCAGCATGCATCATGCATAATCTTTGCATGCACCGCAAATTTATTTTAATGCTTGTGCGAATCATGCATTTGCACTAGCATCATCCATTGCATTTATATAACCTTTGTTATCAATCTTAAGATCTCAATATCAAGTACTAACATTTACTAATACATACTAACTTTCACTAGCTTTTTTAATTTTGCTTGTATAATGCCTTGTAAATCCTTATTCTTCATTTTTAATCTCTTATTTTGTTTATTCTTATTATTTTATTATGTTCTTTATATTGTTCATATATTAATTTTGTTTATTATTATCATTTCTGTTGATCATTCTTGTATTATCTACCAAAATAAACTAAAAGTATACTTATTTGATTCTCATGCTTACTTGTGTGTTTATTTATGTTATAACCTGAATTTTTATAAATTATAAAAAATAAATTTGGGATTTTCAGTGTTAATAAATATTTTATTAATTTTGATAGTTGATTATTAGTGAAATTTAATTAAAATTTTGGTGTTGAATATTATTTTTAATTATGTAAATTATTGACTTAATGTCTTTTAATATACTTTTAAATATTTTAAGTATGTAAATATATATGTTTATTTTAGAGGAAATAATACAAATTAGAGATATTTTATTATTATATTATTTTTAATTTTGCCTTTTATAAAAAAAATGCAGAACATAAAATTTTTTTTGGTTTTTTCTTCTTCTTCTTCTTCTTCTTCTACCATTCCATCCGGCCAGCCACCCATTTTCGTCACCAGTAGCGCCTCACCGTCGACCACTTCACTTGGACGTCGCGTGCCACCACCAGCAGCCACCAGGCCTTCCCATCCGACCGAGCAACTCACTTCTTCTCCCTTCATCCTCATCGTCGGCCGGAACTTCAACTGTTCACAGGCGACGTTTCCGGCCACCTTAGGCCGAGTTTGATAGATCATTTTCTTCGTCTCAGAGTGAGCTTCATTTTTCTTCAAAGAACTCGTTCGATCCGAGCCTCCAACATCTCCAAATTTAGGTAAATTGAATTTACCTATTTTTGATTATTGGTTATTTTTGAGTTAGAATTTGAATTAAGTGTAGTTGTAAATGTTGATCTAGAGGTTATAAGCTTTCCAAATATATGTTTAGATTTAATTTTGATGATAGTTTTTGAAAAAAGCACTATTCCGAGCTCGGAGTTACTGTTCCAGTACTGTTCCGGGCTCGGGGAGATTATATTTTTAATAAATTCTAATAATTATTTTGACCAAGCTTTGTGAAGAAAGTTTATTGAAATTATGTCTAGAATTTTTATTATGAATTTTTGAAGGTTTATGTAAAAAGTGAATTATTGGAAAAAATAGTATAAATGAGTAATTTTTATATTTTAGTTGAGATTATTGTTAATTATTATGTTTTCGACAGTTTTTGAATGATGAATAGTATTAACATAATTTTTATAAATTATTTACTATTTTTAGCTTATTATTAGTAAATTCCGGGAAATTATTGGAATTTAGCAAATTATTTGATTTTAATTGAAATTGTTGTTAATTATTCAGTTTTAGACTATTTTTTATTAATAAAGGTATGAAAAATAATTTTTATAGTTATTTTCAATTAATTGTTAATTAGTGATCATTT
>CATIWM010667219.1:0-11733 GCA_949671775.1 Mallotus repandus
TGAAATTTTCACTCTATTCTTCATTATAATAAATAAAAACTAGTTGTTGTTTTATTCTTGTAAGTGTACATTTTGTTAGAAGTCAATTTTTAAAGATATTGAATCAAAAACATAAAATATACAGAAATATAAAATATACTATAATAAAGATATTGTATTAGAAAAGAAAAATATATGGAAATGTATATTTATGATATTGGAAATGTGTATTTATGATATTGTATCAAAAACTTAAAATATACAGAATATATTCTTAATTGACAAAACATATACTAAATTTCTGAGTATCAATATTTCAAGTGTAGATTAGAATTTTTTTAACATTTAAATATATAACTATTATCAAACATATAACTATTATCAAATATATTTTTTATTCAAAAATATTTAAATATAATTAGATTTATATAAATGGTTGAATGATTATTTCATATACTGAAAATAAATAAAAAATGTATGGAAATAAATCAAAATTATGCAAAAAATATTCTAAATTTTATGTCGTTGGAATTTATATTCCAATAGTGATGAACAAAACTGTTAACATAGCAAGCATGAGGCTACCTATAATAAAAAAATTAATAATAATGATGATAATATATTCAATTAATTAAAGATAAAGAAAAACATAATGAGATTGTTAAAAGATTGTTTCATATTTGGAAAATACACTAAAAGTAAGTGACAAAAAATAAAAAAAATATTCCAGGTTTCATGCTTTTGAAATTTGTAATCCAATCATTTTAAAATTTTTAAAAATGAAATTGTCACTCCATTTTCCATTGTATAGAATACATTGAAAATTTTGTATATATATTTTTATTAATTTATAATATTTTATATTTCTGATACAATAATTCTATATATGTTTTTATCAATTTATAATACTTTCCGTATATTTATAATAGTAGTAATATAGCAGTCATAGGGCTATTTATAATACTAATACTAATAATACTAATAATATATTTAATGAAAGATAATGAAAATTCAATAAACAATGGATAACTTACACTGTGCATGGCTAACTTACACTCTTTTTTTTTCAGGCAATATGGCTAACTTACACTTGCCAATAAATAAAGTTTGCATCATAGTAAAATGTGATAGCAATAAAATATACTATAATATTGAACCTGGAAATCATTTTATCTCAGCTCACACAAAAAAAAAAGAAAAGAAAAGAAAGAAAAAGGCCAATACAGCAAACAAGCATACAAGAAAATAGTGCCTGCATTTCCTCATTTTCAATGCTCAAACTCCGTAGGAGTCTGATCTTGGGAGCTTCAAATGATTGCATTTTAAGCTCTGTTCGCCCGTCCATTGCAGTCATGGAACTAAAAGTTTGCTGGTCTATCCAATTTTTTTTTTTTTTTGACAATTATCCAAAAAATGTTAGTTGTGTAAGCAATCGTGAATTTTCACTTTAATGCATAGTAACTATCTCTGCTCACAAAGGGTTTCTATATATTTTTAACAAATGACAATAAAAAGGTCATCCATAAATTCTTAAGAGCAACAAGGGCACTTGGATGTGTATAAGTTAATGAATGAAAATGTTTCAAATAAACAGTGTAATCAAATTGCATGAAAATGTTCTGCACCAATAATGATGTTGGAACTAAAATTTCCTTCTTTTTTTTTGGCACATTTGGAGGTGGGACATGATTAGATGAGTAAATGAACAATAAATCATTTCAACTCCTGCATTCATGATGATTAATAATGATAGAAAATAATCATGATGATTAATAATGATAGAAAATAATCATGATAATGAGTTAAAAGAAAAAAGAATAGAAGTTACAAGAATGACTAAAACAAGAAGTAATAATTTAAAAAGAAGGAGGAAAAAGGCATTTGTAAGTATGTAATTAAGTTTCTCTAGCTAAGAAAGAAAAACATAGGAAAAGAATTTAAAAACACAACAAAACAATAAAATATATAATAAAACAAAACAAACAATAAAAGAATTAAAACCCATATCGCTTTTAATTTAAACAATAAAACAAAACAAAATTATTTAATCAAATGATTTTGACGTTCCTTTTGGTAAGAGTAAAAACTCCACAGTTTCTCAAGAAGGAAGAGAAAGATGATGACGATGATGATGATAAACTCATCTCGGTTAAGAAGTCCGCTGCCAAGTCTGAAAGGAGACAATTGGGTTTTTATCAAAGTTTTTTTTTTTAAAAAAAAATTGTATGGTCTAATTTTGTTGCTAAGGAAAACTGAAGCTCAAGCTTGCCAGAAATTATTAGGTTGAGTTAGTTCAGTTAATAGTTTTTTTTTTTTTTAATTAAACATTGCATAACTTATACTATGAAAGACTATGAGACGAAAAAATGAAGGGTTGGCAGGGGACGAAAAGAAAATCTTTAAGTTATGAAATAAGAAAATTTAGATTTTTTATTAGAGATTAGAAGAAGATTGGTGATGGTGAAGGAGGAGCCAGCAGAGGAGGAAGATATGGTAATGGAGGCTTGACGAAGAAAAGGTAAATGCGTAATTACTTTTCAGTTTTGGAGCACACGTGTAATCAATGAAAACTCAGGTATTTTTGTTGTTGAGATAAGTTTTTAAGGCATTTTTGTAAAGATACCTATTGACAACCCTGTCAAACTTTTTAGTTGACATCCCATAACTACGTCCAGCAACTATAAACTCACTAGTAACAGCACAATGCAGACGGGAAAAAGAATTGATCATTCACCATTATAAGATCATGCTAGTACATCAAACTATTAACATATCAAGGTGATTTTACATAATTCTATGAACCACTTGATGCATTTGTATAGCACCCACAATCATAGGTGGCCACAGATAATTGGGATGGTGACAGTAAATGTTGGAGAGCCGTTGCTGAAAATTAATCAGGCCCTAAGCTATCAAAAAAAAAAAAAAAATCTATCAAAAACCTTTCTTAAAAAATGTTTCAACCTAGACGAGAACACTGACTATTGATTATTCGGTTGGTTGATAGAAAACTTCTCTTCATCTTGTCTTTGCCACAAGTAGTTAGCAGTCTCCAACCACCATGGATGAACCAAAAACTTATTATTCCTCAGAGCCCAACGTGACTTCTCCGTTCCAGCTTCTGCTGAGACCACATGTGTTACCGATGGGTCAAGTTCTCTACAGCAAGTTGCCCCCAACTGCTCAGCCATCTTCCAGAGATGATGATTATCAGCCTGGAACTGGGTAGGGAACACTCGACTAAACACAATTTTGCATCCCTTTAGCACATCTTTACGAACAGCACTCAAGACCTACAGAAGAACATAGGAGACACAATTAATATCCTAGCCCATGCAAGAACTTCATCCAAAGTGTTTTTTTCTAGGGCTTATTTCAGCACAAAGCAATCATAATAATTTGCAGGAAGGAAATCAACTGCCAACCTACGATAACAAAAATGAAAGCAATAGAAAAAAGTCTCAAGCATAGCAATTTACATAAAGCCAGGAAATGCAATGTAATGTTAAGAGAGAATCAGTTAAGAGCAATTCTGTATTCTAATACAATTAGCACATCCTGTAGCAGGACATATGTGTGCATGCATGCATACATAAGCACATATGCATATGTCTACAAACTAGGGAGGCACGACAGGATAACAGATAATATATTTGAAAAATGACATTTTGTTCACTAGACCCATTACCTGCCTCACATCTCTGCCATCTAAATTGTCCATAAGTTCCTGCAAAAAGGTCCTTAAATATTAGAATCAGGCACCAAAAACATGTTAAACCAACAAAGACGTTGGGAGAGAGAGCATACATCAAAGAACATGTGGTGAATTTTCCTTAAAACCTTGAGAATGGATGCAAGTGCTCCATCAGATTCGCTCTCATCACTTTTCAGCTGAGAAAGAGATTTACATTTGAAGCCAAATTGGCGACAACTTGAAGCAAAAAAATGATATCTTTCCATCAATATCAAATTTTCTTTGTGCTGTATCCATGCCTAAATCAAATCAAATTAATTCATAAGCACAAGAATTTATCATTTAATGGGTAAGATGTAACTATACATAGCATTCCAAACAATCATGCGTTGAGCAGCTAAACAATGTAGAAATAACCAAAAACAGTAAGGGGCACAAGGAATAAAATCTGGTTGAGAGAAATTTAAAATTAAAAAAGAAAGTGATTATTGGTATTTCTGCAATCTATCTCCCCTTTCTACATCAATTCTGCCACTCAGTTTTAGTTGTTACAGTATCATTTGTGTCAGCTAAGACCTCAAAAGCCCAATAACCGTCTAACATATGCATGCATAAACACATTCACAAATGAGGAACTTCACAACCTAACAGGAAGAGAAATAGTTATGACTGGTGGCAAGAACCCATAAGTGCATAGCCTGATTTGCTAAATTCGCAGCTGCACAATGGGGCAAAAGCAATTTCAGACTGCTTCATGCATCATTAAGCCTTCGTAGGAAAAAAATAAATAAATGAATAATCTGCGTCCAACTTCATTAAAAAAATAGACAAAACCATGCATTGAGGTGAAGTAAATAGAAAGCTCAAGAACAAACCAATAAACAGAAAAGAAAAACCATAAACATCAAAGAATAATACAACTACAACCAGGAACACAGCAGAATTACAAAGAG
Source organism: Mallotus repandus (assembly GCA_949671775.1). Lineage (NCBI taxonomy): Eukaryota > Viridiplantae > Streptophyta > Magnoliopsida > Malpighiales > Euphorbiaceae > Mallotus > Mallotus repandus. Next base: position 4,627 of record CATIWM010667219.1, read on the forward strand.
CTAAGAGTTAGAACATCTATTCAATTTGACCTACAATTATACCTTTTCTAAAGCACATCAGTATGCAATAACATCAATATAAAAATTGTAAATAAAACAAATGTAAGGATTAGTTTCGTTCATGCACTCACATTTTCTGTATCATCAAGGATCAGAACAGCACTTTCTTGTCCCAGAACAACATCAAGACCTTTCTGATGCCTTTGAGTTCCATCATCACGTGATATAACCTTAGCATTGAAGTACTCTCTTCCAGGATCAAGAAGCTTAGCCATTTCCAGTGCATATGCCCTATCACCCATTGTGTATATATACATCTCAAACATCTGACTTGCTTCTTTGAGAAATGTGCGTACAAAGGGCCTTAACTTTGTCATCATGTGCATGAAGTCCAACATGAAGAGGCTACCATTTGATGCATCTATCAATTTCACACGAATATAAAGTCAATCATAAAGCCCAGACTGTCAAGGAGGATTACACATCACCGACAATTTGTCAAACAAATTGGATAGGCAGTTGGCCAAATTATCAGTAGTTTATAGACATATCCTTTCTTCATGATGCACAATGATGATGAAAGTAAATGTGAACAAGCTTAAAGAACCATGACAGCTCCAGTCCACTACTTGCTAACAGTAACAACATCCACATACCAGTAGAAGGCATCTTATAGTCTATAATAGACACCGTAAATGGATTGGCAACAGCTATACATACAAACTCATGCATCCACAAGCAAAGTATAAATTCATAGAAACGATTGCATGGCTTCTTGACACATATGGAGAGCAGTAATCATTCTGAAATTTGCCCCAGTTTCCTTGAATTCCATCAATTCAAAGTGTAAAAAAAAAAAAAAAAAAATACCTCGCATAGAATCTATTTGACTCTTCAAATATTCCTCCTCTGCAGTCAAATGCATAAGCTGAGTAGAATTAAGCAGCGTATGGTCTAGATCAAGGACTAAGTAAAGCTTTCTATGTCGTAGCAAATTCTTCATGTCTGTGTTTCGTAATCGCACAATTTCATCATTACCAAGCCTTAACCCCTGCAAGAACATTATAATTCTAGCTAAAATAGATAGATTATAAATGAAGAACACTAACACTATGCATGGATTGAGGGGAATATAAAGAGAAAGGAAGGGAATAAGAGGGGAATTAAATTTTATGTTATTTGGCTATTAACAGTTAATAGAGCGGGAAGGGAATTGAAGGGGAATTATTTCCCCTCATTCCCCTAGTAGAACGTGAAATTGATTACTCTCCAAATTGGGGTGTAAATATTTCAACTCCAAAATACATTGTAATTTAAAATTTTATTTCCTTTTCATACATTTCTCCTTCTTTTCCCTTTATTAGTAACTTTTAAGTTATCAAACACGACAAAATCTGTAGTTTTTTTTTCCTTCCTCTTCCCCTCCCTTTCCTTCCCTTCCCTTCCCTCTGTAGTTACCATGTATAGTGTAAAAGAATAAAATTCCCTCAGATGCATGCAAGTGAAGAACCCAATATTCCGTATTTGCAAAGGCATCGACTTCTTAACTAATATATCTCTTTCCCTTCTTGTTATATCAATTAAAAAAAATCTCTTTAGGGTCTTTAATGCTATGTTTGGAAAAGAAACAAAAGAAATGACAACAGAAATAAGAGTGGAAAATAAAAATGGATTCCACCCTTTTATTTTCTCTTCTCTAGTTTGGATGGACAGAAAATAGAGAGGGTGGAATCCACCCCTTATTTTCCACTCTCACTGAACCATTTTTTTTAAAAAAATTTTCTTTCCAAAATGGAAAGAAAATTTAGTGGGAAATAAAAGTTATTTTCTTTCCTCTTAATATTTTTCCACTCTTTTTCCAAATGCAAAAAAGTTAATCCCCCTCCTCATTCTGCACTATCCAAAACATAATGTAAAATTACATTATGATCTTTTTTTCCTTTCAAAAATTGCATTATTTGCAAACCTTATGTATGTAACCAAATGTGACACCAGTTTCCTCGATCAACCTCTCCCCACAAAGTATACACATGTCTCCAAAAGATCCTGGATGTGTGCAAGCAACCTTACTTGAGGATGCCACTGCATAACAATGGATCAGATGTGGTCAATAATAAGTCAATAACCCAAAAATATATATGATTTTAACTCAAAACTCAATTGCAAAAAGAATAATCCACAAGAATTTTGACTATTGCATAAAGACACATGAACACTGAACGAAAATGCAAATATTTAGCCTACTGCGTGAAGAAACATATATACACATGCATATGAAAACTTTGCTAGTTTCTGTCAGTACTGTTCACAGAGAATAAAATTCATGACCTGAAGGTATGATCGGCAAGCAAGAATACGAGGGAAAGTCTCAAAGAGGCAGAAACAAAGCTAGAGAGGGATGGAGAGAGTAAAGCATAGAAGGAGGGAGGGAGAAAACTTGAGAGCTAGAAAGAAGAGAAAAAAGAGATTAATAGAGAAATCTGGAATTAGGTTTTCTGGCATTTCTTTCAGAAATTGCATTTTTATAATTGCTTATTCCAGATGACTTCCTCAACATTATTAATAGAAAATGGAAGTCCAACATCAAAAACTAACATAACATCTTAACTTACAACTTATACATTAAAGTATATTTGTGAACTAAACAGAATATTTGCCGACCAAAGCAACTACGAACTATTTCAAACTTCCACAGAATCTGTCATTTGCCTCATGCATCAAGCATGTAGACATGTAGGGAATCAACAGCAGGTTTCAATGCAAGCAAAGAAACTAGTTACACCATCCATAAATAAATAGTTGTGTATTCCGATCCAGACATAAAATACGTTCTAAGTTACACAAATGAAATGAAAAGTGGAAAAGAGTAACAATTGAATAAGCTAAAGACAATTGAAAGACTTGATTCTATTTTTCAAATACTCAAAATTAATCAGGATTAATGAATTAACAACACCAACCGGTTACTAACATTCAATACAAAAGCCCATGTAAGGCATTGAAAATCTCCACAAATATCCACTCAAAAGGCCATTGTCTTCTTTGTTCTTAGATAGGTGGAATTGTTTATCAATGATATTATTAAAAAAGAACTATCAGAATTGTTTATTAATGACATTATTAAAAAAGAACAGTCAATGTCCTAAATATTCCATTTCTTAGCATTTGATTTCAGAAAAATAAGCACAATGTACATGTGTATCCATAGTTATTAAAGGTGCACCTGCAAGGCTCACCAGGCACAAGCCCCAATGCCTCAAACGTTAAAAGGCGGGCAAAGTTAATGAGGTGCTCGCCTTGTGTAAGGTGCGGCAGGCACCTCAGTAATGTTTTACATTACAGCTGTTTGTTTTGCCAATTTCTTTAGCTGTTTCATCATTTACAGATCTCTAGCATTGGTTTGCATATGTAAGCAACCATAAAAACATCTTATTCATGCCAAATTGAAATAGTTTTTATATATTTTTTAAATTTCCTTCTCTTTTGCACCTCATGTCACTCAGGCGCGCACCTGTGCCTTGCACCTAGGCTCCAGGAGCTCTTTGCGCCTTAATGGGCCTTTCGCCTTTACTAATAACTATACACATATCACTTAGGCACGCACCTGTGCCTTGCACCTAAGCTCCAGGAGCTCTTTCCTTTACTAATAACTATACACATTACTCAGGCACACACCTGCACCTTGCACCTAGGCTCTAGGAGCTCTTTGCGCCTTAATGCGTCTTTTGCTATTAATAATAACTGAGTGCGTATTGTACACACACTATACCTGAGTTTTGGTCTCTGGCTATAAGAGCAGTTGATCCCTCAGTGTCTTCATTTTTCTCTAATATCTCCACTCTAGACCTTTTCATCCTGCAATATTAATTCAGAGGCAAATTTTTTCTGTAAGCAAAAAGGACAGCATAAATAAATTAATTCATAACCTTAAAACTAAACAAACAACACTCACTATACCTGCGGCTTTCGATGTCAGAATCATCATCACCTTCAGGTTCTTCATCATCATCAGGTGAAGATTGAGATGAATCAGAATCAAGTTCAGCATCATCACCGTGACGTGCAGTTGCTTTAGGTGAAGAGTCTGGAGATGACTTCGACTCCAATTCAGCATCAAGATATGCCGTGAAATCCTCACTGCTTGATGAATACGATGAATTCACTGGAGAATCAGTAACTAGACTCATCTGTTTCAGATTAATCATCACAGTCATTATCATAATCTTAAATTTTTTTTTAACTGCGGTAAAAGAACGATTGAAGTTGATAAAAAAGGAATATACATGCGAGAGATCTAAATTAAACTAGCAAAATTAACAGTCTCTAGAAAAGAGAGAGCATACCTTTTCAACTTCTAATGAACAAGAGAGAGAAAGACAGAGAAATAGAGACCCTCTGTGCGATTGGTTAGGGTTTTGCGACCGTCGCCATTGGCCCTGGCTTCTCTGTCCGTGCTGTCATTTAGGAGCGAGCGAGTAGGAACTGGGGTTTTCAATAGTCACTGAGCAATTCAGACTTTTCCCCTGAGATAAAGTCATAACTATAGATTCGTCCCTCCTGTTTCAGCGTGGAATACTGACATCCCTGATTCTAAATCCCTCAACAAGTGCATACAGTTAAAAAAAAAATTATTTAAATCAACATTTTGTAAAATTTATTTTGAATTCTAACTTTATTTTATGAATTTATTTGAAGCTAAAATTAATTTTTATTAAAAAAATATATTTGATTTAAAATAATTTAATATTTATTTGGAAATAAATTCTATTTAAAATTTATTTAAAAATAAAATTAATTCGTTGATGGAATTAAACCAAATAAATGGTAAGAGTTTTAAAAATTTTAGCTTATATTTAGTTCAAATCGATAAAAAAAATTCATTTTGATTTTCAAATAAAATTAATTTGTAAATAATTTTTTTTAATAAAGTGTGTTTAGTTAAAATAAATAATTTACGGAATTCATATTCATATTATATTGTATTTGGGGTCAATTACATCCACGATACCTAACCTTTTCACTAATTCCTGATAAAATACCCAACTTTTATTTAGTTATTTAAAACCTCCTAACGCTTCTCATGAGTCCCACAAAACTACCTAATGATAAATTTCATTCGTAGGTGATGACGTGGATGCTAACGTGTCAAGTTTTTAATAACTAAAAATCTGACGAAAAAATAGTGGTCACGTCAGCTGAATGTCAAATGACGTGGCTCACTACTACTCTTTCCTCCCAAACTTCCCAAAGAAGCTTCAAAGTTTCATGCATTCTATTAAACATCATATGGGCAAAAGTTTGCCCATCTTCCAAATGTTTTCGAGCAAATATCAATTTCCAACAATCGTCAATTGTTAGAACACAACACAAACAAATAAAAATTCAAATTAAAACTCCATTTTAATTACATTATCATTTAAAACTAAACAAACTCTGTTCTTCTTCTTCTTCTTCTGTAAAAGCTTCAAGAAAAGAAAATGAAGATAGGAGCAAAGAGAAAGAGAAACTAAAACGATAATGTAGCAGAAGCAGAAGACCAAAAAGCAGCAGCACTTGAATCCAAAGCTTCGTCTTCTACTTCTTCACTCCCATATAGATGTCTCCACCATCGCCATCAACGACGTTCGATTCCCACACAACCATCTCCCACCACCATTAACCCCAGTCTCCACCTACCTTCACTAGCATGGTCTCCACCCATATCTACAACTTCGGCCTCTGCTCACCTCCACCACTTCGGCCTCGGCACACCTCCACCACTTCGGCCTTAACGCACCTCCATTGGTAATATTGTTGCTGCTTCTTTTTTTTCTTATTTGTTTCTTCTTCTCATTCAAATTGAGGTAATATCCACCAACAATGGCCCTAAATACTTCATTCAGTGCTGCTTATTCCCCTATTTAATTTTGTCTCTTTTCTATTTTGGGTCTCTTCTGATTCACCTCTTCTTCTCCATCGATCATCTTTGATAATGCTTTATTATTTGGTTTGCCTTTCAGAGAAGATGATCATCTTATGGAAGCTCGATGATTGCAGTAGTTCTGTTCTTCTTCTTCTAAGTACATTACTCATCGTTAATTGGTTAGTCGTGATTAGATTATTAGCATATGTAATTGTTGAATAATGATGGTAGTGCGATTATCAACTGGGTAATTTTTTATTTTATGGTTGTTCATATTGACATCGATTTATATGGGTAATTTTTTAGTTAGTGATTGTTAATATTTTCATTGAGTTGTAAACTATTGTTGTTTATTTTATTATTTTAATGTATTTTGTTGTTAATTTTTTTTGGGTATAGTGGTGGTGTTAAGGTGGGTAGCAAAGAAAAAAGGAAAAATACATAAAAATAGTAACATTAGCTGACATTCAATTGACAAGGCCACTATTTTTCTTTGTCAGATTTTGAGTTATTAAAAACATTGACATGTCAACATCCACATCATTATCGGCGACCAAAATGTGTCATTAGGTAGTTTTGTGGGACTCATGAAAAATGTTGGGAGGTTGTAAGTGACTAAATGAAAGTTGACTATTTTATCGAGAATTGGTGAAAGGGTTGGGTATCATGGGTGTAATTAACCCATTGTATTTGGTATAAATCTAAAATTCAAGTTAATTTTAATTTTGGTAAAAAATACTCGTCTAAATAAATAAATTGTGTTTTTTTACCTTTTTTTGAGTTTCATATTACATTGTTAAAATTGTGATTATTTAAAACTATAATTAATATTTTAATTTTTTAAATATTTATTTTTAGAATTTGTAATAAGGTTAAATTAATTAAAAAGACTTGAATAATTATTTACAATTGTAAATACAGGGGTATTCATGTTTGGCATATGTCTACTCTGACAGAGATCTTTGGAGATGATTCTGTACTAAAATTCGGAGGAGGAACTTTAGGACACCCTTAGGGAAATGTACCCGGTGCCATAGCTAATCGAGCAGCTATAGAAGCATGTGTACAAGCTCGTAATAAGGGACATAATCTTGCTCGCGAGGGTAATGAAATTATCCGCGAAGCTAGCAAATGGAATCCATTGGATAAGGAATTATATATATATATATATATATATATATATATATATATATATTCATAATTTA
>CATIWM010667248.1:0-10636 GCA_949671775.1 Mallotus repandus
AAGTCCAAAACTTCTTTTTAAGCACTAATCAAGGCTAAAAACATGTAATAAACACAAAAACAACAAATAACAATACTTAGAAATAAAAATAACAAATACATAATCAAATAAACACAAAAACATAACAAAAACTATATGAAAGTAACACCAAACTATACTAAATAGCTATGCATATTTGCATTATATCAGCACCCAAACTCAATTCTTATTGTAAATTAGGAATCATAATTCTAAAATTATAAATTTCTAAGCACTACCCAATTAAGGATTTCATTATTAATATTGTTTCCAATTACTAATAAAGTAACATTTATGTTATTGAGACTATAAGGATTATGATTTCTCAATCTACAATCCTTCCTGAAGTAAATCAATGGTAATAAAACATCAACAACATTCAAAATCCAAGAACACAATATGCAAAAAATCAAAGATATAATTAGTTAAAAATGAACTCAAATCATGTTCTGAAATTAATTCCTAGCAACAAAAAAACCTAGCCAATCATATTGTAATTCAATCTGAAATAAATCCAAGTTAAACCCATAAAATTTACAAAATATAGAAGAGTAAAGAAAGAGTGAAAATTTCTTAAGTCTTCAATCTCCTCTTTGATATTCTTCCAATTGACCTAAGGTTCTCATGCACTTTTTAGTCATGTTCCCTACTTCAGTATGCCTTGGAAATGATGTATATATAGTCCCCAAATAAAAAGACAGATATTCCTTTGATGTACATTGCTTAAATGCAACAAAACTACATAAGTCGACTTTGTTATGATCGCAGCCTGCTCGTTGTGATCGCAATAGAAAGCAGCTTCTGGTTCTTCATGTCTTGGCTATGGTCGCAACCCTTGGCTACAATTGCAACAGAAAAAGTGACTTCCTCTAAAGGTCTCAACTGTGATTACAGCCCTCATCATGCAATTGCAACAGAATTTTTAACCTCTCCACGCACAACATCATGAGATGGTAGCTTTCCCCCCTGTGACGACAATAGAAATTTTAACCTCCAGAGCATCCAAAAATGTCTTTCACCACCATTCAACACCATAATTCCTATAAAACACAAATGAAAAATAAAAACTAAAAACTAATAAATTAAAACCTAATTCTAACTATAAAATAACCTAAAAGATAAATAAAAAACCTAATAACTAATGCAAAACACACATAATTATGGTACAAACAATATTTTCAAGTACAAAAATGATTCAATCAATTCTATTTTTGCGAGTTACATGCCAATAATTACTGTTCAAGTTGGTTAATTGGTTTTGTTACTTCAACAGTGTAATTTGATTGGTAGTTCTATTGAGTCTAATCATCCTTAAGTGAATACCATTTTTTCTCAATTTTGGTCTACAACAAAATATCCAGGTATATCCATTATTTCTCTTTTGCATAAAACATTAAGTTGTGAACATGTTTGGATTCTTGATAGTGGAGCTAGAAATCATGTTGTATGTTTAAATGATCATTTTATATCATATAAGACTGTTTTAAACAAATTTATACAAAATGGTTCCAAAATCTTTATTGGCACTATCAAATCTTCATCCAATTTTATTTTCCATAATGTCCTTTTGGTTCCAATTTTTTGTTTAACCTTCTTTCTATAAGTCAATTAGGATTAACTAATTATTGTTGTCTGATTTGATACAAAAATCTTCTTCTAAACTAGGACCTTTAATGTCAGAAGATGAATGGATTAGCTAGAAAGGTCAATGGACTTTACTACTTAACTTAAACTCATGAAGCCTCTTCTATTCATCATGCTTCTTCTGTTTTATAGCCCACGCCTTCTTTCACTTCATTTATGGCATTATAAATTTGGGCATCTTTCCAATCCTATATTGAAAATGTTACAATCCTTAAATTATAACATTGTGCTTCTTACATTTAATCATTGTGGTGTTTGTGCTTATGCTAAATAAAGAAAACCGATATTTTCTTTTAGTACTTCTACTATTAATAAAGTGTGTAATTAATTCATATAGATATTTGTGGCCCTTCCAATATTGTTTCCCATTGTGGTCACAAATATTTTCTTTCCAATAATGATTTAAAAAGCATATTCACTTGGATTTATCCACTAAAAACCAAGTCAAATGCTTGAACCCTTGTGCAAAACTTCATTTCTTTTGTTGAAATCCAATTTGACACTAAAGTTAAATGATCAGACAATGGTCTAGAGTTTTATATGCATGTTTTCATTCAATCCAAGGTATTCTCCATCAAACAACATGCATTGACACTCTCCAATAGAATAATGTTATCGAAAGAAAGCATCAACATATTTTAAATGTAGCTAGAGCATTGAAATTTCAATCTTCTATTCCTCTTTCTTTTTTGATTGATTATGTTTTGCATGTTTATTTTCTAATCTTTATTCCTTATTCTTACTTAATAATCATTCTCCTTATCAAGTTGTTTACAATAAAAATCCTAATTTTTTACAAACCTCAAAATTTTTACGTGTCTAGCTTATGCTATTACTATAGCTAAACTTCAAAATAAATTTGACTCTAAAGCACAAAAATATATTTTAATCAGTTTCTCATCTTCTTAACAAAGGTATACACTTTACAATATTCATGCTTAACATATCTTTCTTTTTAAAGATGTAATAATTAATGAACATGTTTTTCTTTTTAAAATAAATATATAACTTAGTTCTTCTTCTTTTATTGAATATACTGATTTGGTTCTTCTTATTAAGAATTATAATTTTATTGATGACCTTATTTCACCACTACCTGCTTTTTAACATGCTTTACAACCTAACTCCCAACTTGATTCTTTCCTTGACACATCGTTCCATCCTATATCTGATGATCCATCCTAAGTACCTATTCCTTCTCAGCCCATTCAAGCTACTAGAAAAATAATTAAAGTTATAAAAACCCTAGCTTACCTTCAAAATAGTCATTATCCTACTCTTAAGCCTACAACACTTTATATAATTCAATTTGTCTTATTTTATGATAAATTATCTTATTTCCATAAAGCTTTCCCTACCCAACTTACTAATGTTATAGAACCTACTAGCTATGATGAAGCTACTAAGTTTCCTTGTTGGCGAGAGGTAATGCAGAATAAAATTTAGGCTTGACAAGCTAATGGCATTTAGGAAATCACTGATTTACCAAGTGAAAAATAACCCATTGGCTGTAAATGGATTTATAAGGTGAAATATAACTCTAGTGGCAATATTGAATGCGGTAACACAAGCCCAATTGTTATACTCAACAACAAGGCATTAATTTTCTTAATACTTTCTCACTAGTTGCTAAAATGACCACAATTCGATGTTTGCTTGCTCTTGCTGCAATAAAGAATTGGCATCTTCAATAATTGGACGTTCATAATGCCTTTCTTTATGCAGATTTACATGAAGAAATTTGTATACAACTTCCTCCTGGTTTTCAACTTTCTACACTAGGTCAAGTTTGTAAGTTGAAACGTTCTTCATATGCTCTTAAACAAGTTAGTAGATAATGAAACTTCAAGTTAACTGATGCTTTACTTTCTCAAGGTTTTCTTCAAGCTAAATCAAATTTTGGACTTTTTATTGAAGCTTAAGGCTCTTCCTTTACATCTTTATTAGTATATGTAGACAATGTCCTTATTGCTATCAAAGGTTAATTATATCAAAACTTATCTTCAAGATCAAAGATCTTCGAGTTATGAAGTTTTTTCTTGTCTTGAGGTTGCTAGGTCCTCCTTAGGTATTAATCTTTGGGATTTTTACATAAATGCCCAAAAAAACTTCTCATTTTTTAAAATGCCTCCTTTTTTCATTTATTACTTCATTACCCCTTTTCATTTTTTCTTTTTCTTCATACCCACCACTCCTCCTTCTACATCTTCGGATCTCTATTTCCCTATCCTCAAAAGATCTCTCAATCGACACTTCATGGCTGGCTCTACTTTTATCTCACCCTTTACCTCCATGGCTTCTCCAATCCATGAACCTACTACTTATAATTATAGTGAGATACAAACTAGTCATATCGACCACATGCCTCAGTCCTCAAAAATCCTTTCAAAATCTTTTAAAGTCCCTTAGTTTCGCGATTGGCAATGTAGGTCGATCCCTTCTCTTTTTTTCTACATCAATTCCTTTATGGAAGAAAATAGTTTAATAGTTGTAATTTATAGAAGAAAATAGGTATTTCCTGAATAACTCTTATACTGATAGGATAATCACTATTGTATTTGATTTATCTCTTTGTAGTGTACTTGTATTCGGACTCAATCACTTTATAAGTTTGTTAGTTACTCTTGTATATATGATTGATTAACGTAATACACAAACAGGTTTAACTTTCAATACTGTTTCATGGTATCAGATCCTAACCTAGTTTAAAAACCATCTGAAATTGCTCACCATAACCAATGACATAAGTTCCAGTACTGCTATTACACTAGCAGCACAAAACACCTCAATTAAATCATTACCAAATATTAAGCTTCCTGTGAAGCTCAACTCAACCAATTATTTGATGTGGCGAGCATAGCTATTACCATTGCTCAATAGCTACGATCCTGCATGTCATATTGATAGAACTCAAACCTCACCATCACAAACTCTTCCAGATGGCCAAATCAATCCAGCTTACTCCACTTGGTTTCACCAATATCAACTTTTTTTAAGATAGATTGTTGGTTCCATATCTGAGTCTTTCATTCCGCAAGTAGTAGGTGCTCAGACTGCTCATGATGCTTGGGTAAAGTTAGCCAACTCCTATGATGCATGCTCTAAAGCTTAGGCACAAACACTTGATTCACATTTCTTTCACCTTAAAAAGAACCTACTGAAAATGTTGCTCAGTACACACAATGTGTCAAAGCTATGTTCGATCAACTTGCAGCCCTTAACAGTCCGATCTCGGACGGTGATCTGGTTCGAGTATTACTTAATGGTCTTGATTCTTCCTTCGCACCTTTTATTCACTCTTTGTAACAATGCCTTGAGGATGTCACCTATGATGAATTATATGGCCTTCTTCTCTATGAAGAAGAAAACCTTGCTACTAAAACAAAATCACCAATTCTACCCTCTGCCTATCTCGATGCGGCTTCATCACGCGATGGTCGCTCAAACTATGGCTCTAGCTATCATGGTGGGAGTTTTGGCAGAGGTCGAGGTCATTCTTTGACCAATAATTCTCATTCATTCTCCCATAATGATTTCCTTCTTCAATGTAACAACTGCTGCGGTTTTGGACATTATGCAAACCAATGCCCAACTCAACGAACAAAGGCCATGCAAAGGATAGCTTCATCACCGATGTTCCATACTAGACCAACCTCTAATATTACAACCTCTTCCTCGTCTTCATCATAGCAACTGTGGGTCCTTGACATTGGTGTAACTCACCATCTCACTTCTCAACTTAATAACCTATCTTTACACTCCAAGCATACCGGTTCTTATGGTATAAAAATAGGCAATGGTAAATTCCTTCCTATTACTCACTCTGGGTCTGCAATTTATTCTACATCTAATAATTCTTTTATTATGGATCATATTCTTGGTGTTCCCAACTCTTGTTCCAATTTATTATCGGTTCATTCATTTACTATTGCTAACAAAGTCTCAACTGAATTTTTTCCTAATTATTATTTTATTAAGGATATCCACACGAGGAGGACTCTTCATTCCGGCTGGAATAATGATGGCTTATACTCCATTCTTTTTTATTCAGCACCAAGATCCAGTCCACCCACCTCCACTGTGTTTTTAGCTTTTAGCTTTGCACAGTGGCATAACATTTTTGGCCATGCAAATAAAGTCAATGTTCGCAAAGTTATTCATCAGTTTAATATACCTTCTTCTTCAAATAAACAAGACTTTGCTTGTCATGCTTGTAATATTCGCAAAAGTCATCATTTACCTTTTCATTGTCTAATTTTCAAGCTCCTCTTTAATTAATGTGTTCATATTTATGGGGACCTTCCCCAATGCCTGCAGTAGATGGTAGTCGATACTATATGTTGTTTTATGATTATTTCAGCAAGACACTTGGATTTTTTTTTTGAAATATAAATCTGAGGTTTTGAATGTCTTTATTAAATTCAAAAATCTTGTTGAAAAATATTTTGAATGCTCCATTAAATCATTCCAAGCATATTGGGGAGGGGAATTTCAGGCACTCACACCATTTTGTTAGAACATGGCATTACTTAGTGTAACTCTAGTCCAAAAACTCTTAAACAAAATAGGTGTGCAGAGCATAAATATAGACACATTCCTAAAACAACATTGTCTTTAATACATCATTCTCATGTTCCCACCAAATATTGGTCACAAGCATTTGATATTGTTTTCTATATAATTAATCAATTACTTACTCCTACATTGCATAATCGAAATCCATACAGCACTTTGTTCATAAGGATCCTGAATATCTATAAAATGCACACTTTTGGGTGCCTATGCTATCCATGGCTTAGACCATATAGTGAAAATAAACTTTCGCTAAGGTCAAAAAGATGTGTTTTTATGGGTTACAGTAAAATTCATAAAGGGTATATATCTTGATTTAACTTCTCTCAAATTTATAACCTCTCGTTATGTTTTATTTTATGATCAGGAATTTCCTTTCCAATAAACTTCCACAGTGGTACTAAGTGACAAAGGCTCTACTCCATTAATAATTTCCCTACCTTCACTCATCCACACCAAATCCAACTCTATCTCTTCAACCTCCTCTCCCATATCCGAACATATCTTACCCTCCAATCCATCTATGTCTTCCTCATCTCCAACAACATCACAACCAATTGAACCTATCTCACCAAACATTCCATGCACGACATCACCTCCTCAAGACCTACCCTCATCCTCCTCAACCAATCCGACCCAACCTATAATCCCATCTACCACAAATGTACCTAGCATTCCTCTTGTTATCGACCTCAGTCAATATCAAACCAACCGAACCCATCATATAATAACAAGGTCTCAAACTAGGTCCTCAAAATCAAAAACATTTTCCTCTCCTCTTTATGTTGAAATCAAACCCTCCAATTACATAAAGGTTGTCCGCTACCCTCAATGGCGTCAAGCCATACAAGATGCATATGAAGCAATGCTTAAGAATGATACCTTGGAATTGGTTCCGCCATCCAAGCATCAAAATTTAGTTTGATCAAAATGGGTTTACCATATAAAAAGGAAACCCGATGGCACAATTACTCGGTAAAAGGTGAGATTAGTGGCCAAGGGCTATCATCAATGCCCAAGCATCAACTTTACTGAAACTTTCAGTCCGTTTATGAAACAAGTATCCATTTGGCTTCTTTCATCTATGGCTTTATCTTTTAAATGGGAAATTCGTCAATTATATGTTTTTAATGCCTTTTTGCATAGTAAATTAGAAGAGGATGTCTTTATGCAACAACCGCAAGGCTATGTTCATCTATTATTTCTAGATCACGTTTGCAAATTCAAAAAGTCCATTTATGGGCTCAAGTAAGACCTTAGACAATGGTTCAAGTGTTTCACTTAATGCTTGCTATCTCTGGGTTTTCAAAGTTCGAAAATGGATAGTTCCTTAGACTTTTATCACAAAGGTGGTATGCATTTCTATTGTCTCATTTATGTGAATGACATCCTTCTTATGGGGAATAATTTTAAATTTCTACACAATATAATTTAGTCTTTACAACATAGCTTTGCTATTAAAGACCTTGGAACTTTTGATTATTTTTTGGGCATAAAAGTCACCAAATGCACCGAAGGTTTACTATTTCATCAAATGAAATACATTCAGGAGTTATTAACCAAGGCATATATAAGTGATGCTAATCCAGTGACTACTCCCTCATCACCGAATTTCAAGTTTGTTGCCAAAGGTAATGCCTTTACCGATCCAACTTTATACCGCAACATTATAGGTGGTCTACAATATGTGTGTGTTACTCGACAGAACTTGTTATATTCAATCAACAAGGTTTCCTAGTATATGCATTCTCCAACCACAGAGCATTGGGTAGCAGTAAAATGCATCGCGTGTTACTTGAAAGGTATGTTTTATCATGGCATTCTCTTTCGACCTTCTTCTCATTTTAACATCTCAGCTTACAGTGATGTCGATTGGGGAGGTGACTTGGATGATAGAATCTCTGGTTTTTCTATATATGTTGGCTGCAATCTTATTTCTTAGGGTACCCGAAAATAAAGGACAGTGGCTAGGTCCTCTACTGAGGCCAAATATCGTGCCATTGCATATACCATGACTGAGTTACATTGGTTGTGTTCGCTCATGCAAGAACTTCAACTACCATTCACTATACCAACTTTGTGGTGGGACAACCTTGGTGCAACATACCTCACCTCTACTCCTATATTTAACTCACAATCCAAGCATTTAGAAATTGATTTCTATTTTGTCCATGATAAAGTTGTCAATAAAGAAATGTTGGTTTGGTATCTCAACTCCCATGAACAGATCACAGACATACATACAAAGTCCTTGTCCAAAAGGCAATTCAATCATCTTCGTGACAAGTTGACAGTTCGTTCCACTCCCCTACAATTTGAGGCAGGGTGATAGGATAATCACTATTGTATCTGATTTATCTCTTTGTAGTATAACTATATCTGTCTATAAACTTATAATCTAATAATAATGAGCTAATCGTACGCATAACATAGATCAACACTACACTAAGAAAAACCCAAGAAAAAAGAAACATAGTAAAAGAAGGTGTGAATCCATTCTCTTGAAAATATATCTCATTGGTTTACTAGTTTCAAATTCAATGCGTATGCAATATTATATACATGTCTGTATTGTCCCTGTTTGGTGGGAATTATTTTTCAATATGATAGTTCAAGGCTCCATCAAAATTAATTAAGAGAAAATAAATTAAATAATACCAATTTCAAAATAGTTTGTAAAATATATTTTTTATGTATTTAGTATGTTAAACAGCAAAATTAATTTTCAAAAAAATAAATAGCTAAACACGAAATTTATATTTTTACAATCCTATATTCATAAAAAAAAGTTTAAAATGGCTATAATATGAATTCCTAACAAAGTATTAACTGCACTCAATCTTCTAGACAATTTAAAATGACTTTATTACTTTTATTTCCATTCCAATTGGATTTTTTGACTTCTGATCTTTCTTTTGTAGTACTCCATATCTATTAAATGGAATAATTTTTATTTATTTTCCATATATGAAACAATCTTTCAACTATTTATATATCAAATGATATATATTTCTAAATAAAAATATTGTATTATAATTCAAACGAAACAACTACTAGTTTTTATCATTACAATGAGTAATAGAGTGACAATTACATTTTCAAACATTTTAGAGTGACTAGATTACAAACTCCAAATGTGTAAACTTAAAATATTTTTTGTTTCCTTTTGATCTACTTTCCGTATATTTTTTGTTTATTTTTTTTTGCATATTTTTAACTTATATTCTGTAAATGAAATAATTTCTTACATTTTTATTTAGTTTAATTAAAAAAAACTGAATAATTTCATCATATTTTTTATTTTTTGAATGTATTATTATTATTATTGTTATTATTTATTGACCATTTGCATGATCAACCCTTTATTTGAATTGCTAATTATTTCATTTAAGTGTGTAGGAATTTTATTCAAAGATCAAGTTATTTATTCAAGTTCGAAGATATGTAATGCTCCTTAAAAGAGTATTTATATAC
Source organism: Mallotus repandus (assembly GCA_949671775.1). Classification (NCBI taxonomy): domain Eukaryota; kingdom Viridiplantae; phylum Streptophyta; class Magnoliopsida; order Malpighiales; family Euphorbiaceae; genus Mallotus; species Mallotus repandus. Next base: position 9,709 of record CATIWM010667248.1, read on the forward strand.
AATCTAATGAAGAATATCAATCTATACAAAGCCCCAATCAAATGGGATGCAAAACTTTTTTTCTTCTCATATTTTTACTGTAGTTATCATTTTTTTTCCTCAACTTTTTTTACTCAACATTTTTTCTCTGAAAAACTTGTTTAAGGTACTTTTTTTTTTTCTCAATATTATTTTTTTAAAACCTCATGAACCAACCTGAATACATCTTTCACTGAATCACCGTGTTTTATGAGTACGTGCGTGCATGTGCGTATACAATAATAAATGTACTAAATGTCAGTTTATTCGCGTTAAACTGAAATTTTTTCAATTCTTTAAAAAAAGCAACCAAACTCGTTGATTTTGCTCCAATTCAGATGATGGTTACCTGTAAGTTTAGATTTTAAGAATAGTATAAAAACACAATGAAAATGTAAAGAGAAGTAACATCAAGTTGGAAGAATTATACAGAAACACGAGTTTTTATTTTATGTATCACAGTCTGTAAACAAAAATATAGGGCAGCCGCTGAAAATTAAACCTTAATCAAGCATTCTCCGACATGCACTCTAAGTAGACTCATGGCTAAGAAATGAGGACATATATGGTTGGCTACTAATTCATATAGTGAAATGCTACCACCGCTTTATTACAAAAAAAAGTAAATGTTGAAATATAAATATCGAGCATGCCAACTGCATGATAATAATAAAGGTTATAGCTTGAGAAATATAATGTGATTCACCAACCAAAGGCATAAAAATGTGACCATTCATTTATAATGGAAAATTATGGGATCCATCATCATACTTTAAAAAGACTAGCAATAGCATAAATATGTAACATGCTTACAATTTTTATGGCATATTTGTAACATCCACAAAAAAATAAAAAATAAAAAAAAAGAAATAAAAACAACAAAAAGCAACAACACTGAAAAACAAACAAC
>CATIWM010667280.1:0-10148 GCA_949671775.1 Mallotus repandus
TGTTACCTCTTGAATAACAAAATAAAAATATTTTACATCAACCATTTGAATGTAGTTTTAAGATTAGTTAGCCAAAAGCACTATTTTAGTTCTTGACTTGTATAGTTTGACTCCTAACAATTTAGCTCCTATTGAACCTCAATTTGTTCATCTATATTTGTAGAAGATCGTGTCTTTTATATCTTATTTCCATAGTCAAAACTTTAATATTAACAATTTGATTATTTTTTCAAATAATTATGTCAAGTTTTGGAGTCTTTTCTTTGATGAGCCTACCCAAGTAAAAAAAAAAACACAAAACTTGACTTCACTATTTCATAAAACAACTAAATTGTTAATGTCAAATGTACCCAGTAAAGATTTGACCATGAACATAAGAAATAAAAGACAATAGATCTTTTATGATCTTCTCAAAATCTTCATGAAGAAAGTAAGTTAGAATAAAATTTAAATTATTAGGAGTAGAATGAAAAGTATACCGAGTTAAGAACTAAAACAAGTCTTTTGAATGTTCTTGAGAATAATAGTAGCCTTCTTAGATATAGTAGAAATATCATTGTATATTTGTCACTTGGATCTCAAAAGGTATATGCATTAAATATTAGCCTTTTATGAATTGCTTTATTTTTACATTTTTTTATATATATCTAAAGGCCAAGAGATTAAGAACTCATGCATAGTTGAACATAAATAGGCACTTCAACTACCACTATTCTTATTAGAGTCACTCCAACTACCGCTATTCAATAACTAAGTACTTGGATTAAAATTTATTCTACTTCTCCACACTCTGTTTTTTATTTTTTTTATGCAGACTTCATTTTCAGTTTCTTCTTTTTTTTCATTCCTGAGCTACTTCACCTCTGGTACATCTTGCTCATTCACAAGTGAGGTAAGAGAATATCCAGTAAAGGACAAGGAAGTGGAGTAGCACCACCTCAACAACCAAGCCTATATTACGAAGTTTTGGTCAAATTAAACTACGATGGTAATGAAACAGGTGTTATTACAAATACAAAATCTCAATGTATTTTGGATTCTAACACCATACAACAAGGAAGGAACGAAAGATTTTAACATTATTTTTTCACTTGATCCCACCCCACATAATTACATTGCTCCCTCTTGGATAACAAAATAAACATTTTTTACACTAACCATTTGAATGTAGTTTTAACATTAGTTAGCCAAAACACTGTTTTAGCTCTTGACTTGTATATCTCTACTCCCAATAATTCAGTTCCTATTCAACCTCACTTTATTCGTTGAGATTTTTAGAAGATCGTGTCTTTTATTTATTATTTCCATAGCCAAAACTTTAATATTAATAATTTGATTATATTGTCAAATAGTGAAGTCATGCTTTTGAGTCTCTAATTCGATGATCCTACTCAGGTAAAAAAAATACACAAAACTTGACTTCACTGTTTCACAAAATAACCAAATTATTAATGTCAAATGTTCCTAGTCAATATTTGACCATGCACATAATAAAATAAAAGGCACTAGATCTTTTATGATCTTCTCAAAATATTCATGAAGAAACTAAGTTCGAATGAAAATTAAATTATTAGGAGTACAAGGAAAAGTATACTGAGTTAAGAATAAAAACAAGGCTTTTGAATGTTCATTACAATAATAGTAGACTTCTTAGATATAGTAGAAATATCGTTGTTAATTTGTCACCTAGAGGTAAGAAGGAATATGCATTAAATATTAGCCTTTTATGAATTGCTTTATGTTTACATTTTCTTACTTACATCTAAAGGCCAACAGATCAAGAAGTTGTCCATAGTTGATCATAAATAGGCGCTTCAACTACCACTATTGTAATTATTGTCACTCCAACTACCCCTATTCAACGACTAAGTACTTGGATTAAAATTTATTTTACTTCTCCAAACTCAACTTTTTAGTTTTTTCTATGTAAACTTTACTTTTTGTTTCCTTTTTTTCCTTACCTGAGCTACTTCACCTCTAGTACTTCTTCCTTATTCACAAGTGAGCTATGACAATATCCAGCAAAGGACAAGGAAGTGAAGCTGCATGACCTCCACAACCAAGCCTATATTGAGAAGTTTTTGTCAAATACAACCATAAGTGAAATGAAACGAGTGTTATTACTATTACACAAACTCCATGTGTTTTGTACGCTAATACCTTGCAACTAGGAAGGGCTGAAAGATTTCAACATTATTTTTTCGCTTGATCCCAACGCACATGTTTACATTGTTACCACTTGCATAACAAAATAAAAATGTTTTACACCAACCATGTGAATGTAGTTTTAAGATCAGTTAGCCAAAAGCCCTTTTTTAGTTCTTGAGTTGTATAATTCGACTCCCAACAATTTAGCTCCTGTTGAACCTCACTTTGTTCATCTAGATTTGTAGAAGTTCATGTCTTTTATTTTTTATTTCCATAGTCAAAACTTTAATATTAACAATTTGATTATTTTGTCAAATAGTTATGTAAAGTTTTGGAGTCTCTTATTTGATGAGCTTATTCAGGTATAAAAAAAAACACAAAACTTGACTTCACTATTTCATAAAATAACCAAATTGTTAATGTCAAATGTACCCAGTAAAGATTTGACCGTGGACATAACAAAATAAAAAACACTAGATCTTTTATGATCTTCTCAAAATCTTCATGAAGAAAGTAAGTTCAAATAAAAATTAAATAATTGGGAGTAGAAGGAAAAGTATACTGAGTTAAGAACTAAAACAAGTCTTTTCAATGTTCCTAACAGTAATAGTAGACTTCTTAGATATATTAGAAATATCATTGTGCATTCGTCGCCTAGAGGTAAGAAGGTATATGCATTAAATATTAGCCTTTTACAAATTACTTTACTTCTACATTTTTTCCCTTACATCTAAAGGCCAACAGATTAAGAAGTCATGCATAGTTGGTCATAAATAGGAACTTCAACTACCACTATTGTGATTAGAGTTAGTCCAACTACCCCTATTCAACAACTAAGTACTTGTATTATAATTAATTCTACTTCTCCAAGCTCAGCATTTTATTTTTTTCTATGTAGACTTCTCTTTCTGTTTCTTTTTTTTCCTTTCCTGAGCTACTTCACCTGTAGTACTTATTCCTTATTCACAAGTGAGCTATGACAATGTCCAGCAAAGGACAAGGAAGTAGAGCTGCACCACCTCCACAACCAAGCCTCTATTCAGAAGTTTTTGTCAAATACAACAATGAGTGTAACGAAATGGGTGTTATTACTATTACACAAACTTAATGTGTTTTTGACGCTAACACCTTGCAACTAGGAAGGGCTGAAAGTTTTTAACACTATTTTGTCACTGGATCCCACCCCACATATTTACGTTGTTAACTATTGGAGAACAAAATAAAAAAGTTTTACACCAACCATTTGAATATAGTTTTAAGATTACTTAGCCAAAAGCCCTATTTTAATTCTTGACTTTTATACTTGAACTCCTAAAAATTTAGTACCTATTGAACCTCACTTTGTTCATCTAGATTTATAGAAAATCGTGTCTTTTATTTCTTATTTCCATAATCAAAACTTCAATATTAACAAATTGATTATTTTGTCAAATAGTTATGTCAAGTTTTGGAGTCTCTTATTCGATGAGCCTAGTGAGGTAAAAAAACTACACAAAACCTGACTTCACTACCTCACAAAACAACCAAATTGTTAATGTCAAATGTACCCAATAAAGATTTGACCATGGACATAAGAAATAAAAGACACTAGATCTTTTATGAACTTCTCAAAATCTTCATGAAGAAAGTAAGTTTGAATAAAATTTAGATTGTTGGGAGTAGAGGGAAAAGTATACTGAGTTAAGAACTAAAACATGGCTTTTGAATATTCATAACAATAATAGTAGCTTTCTTAGCATAGTAGAAATATCGTTGTGCATTTGTCACTTAGAGGTCATAAGGTATATGCATTAGATATTAGCCTTTTACGAATTGCTTTTTTTTTTATATTTTTTTACATACATCTAAAGGCCCAGAGATCAAGAACTCATACATAGTTGAACATAAATACGCACTTCAACTACCACTATTCTTATTAGAGTCACTCCAACTACCCCTATTTAACAACTAAATACTCGGATTAGAATTTATTCTACTTCTCCACACTTAGATTTTTATTTTTTTTCTATGTAGACTTTACTTTCTATTTCTTTTTGTTTTCCATTCTTGACCTACTTCACCTCTGGTACATCTTCCTTATTCACAAGTCAGCTGTGACAATATCCAGCAAGGGACAAGGAAGTGGAGCTACACCACCTCAACAACCAAGCTTATAGTGAGAAGCTTTTGTCAAATTCAACTATGATGGTAATGAAAAAGGTGTTATGACTAATACACAAACTCATTGTGTTTTGGATGTTAACTCCTTACAACTAGGAAAGGATGAAAGATTTCAACATTATTTTTTCACTTGATCCCACCCCACATAATTTCATTGTTACCTCTTGGATAACAAAATAAAAATGTTTCACATTAACCTTTTGAATGTCGTTTTAAGATTAGTTAGCCAAAAACCATGTTTTAGCTCTTGACTTGTATACCTCTGCACCTAATAATTTGGTTCCTATTCAACCTCACTTTATTCATTGAGATTTTTAGAAGTTCGTGTATTTTATTTTTTATTTCCATATAAAAAATGTTAATACTAACAATTTAATTATTTTTTCAAATAGTCAAGTTATGTTTTGGAATCTCTTATTCGATGAGCCTACCGAGGTCAAAAAAATACACAAAGACTTCACTATTTCACAAAACAACCAAATTTTTAATGTCAAATATACCAAGTAAAGATTTGACCATGGACGTAACAAAATAAAAGACACTAGATCTTTTATTATCTTCTCAAAATTTTCATGAAGAAAGTAAGTTTGAATAAAAATTAAATTATTGGGAGTGGAAGGAATAGTGTCATGAGTTAAGAACTAAAACAAGGCTTTTTAATGTTCATGACAATAATAGTAAACTTTTTAGATATAGTAGAAATATCGTTGTGCATTTGTCACCTAGAGGTAAGAAGGTATATGTACTAAATATTAGCCTTTTTATGAATTGCTTTATTTTTACATTTTTTTTACTTACATCTAAAGGCCAAGAGATCAAGAAGTTGTCCATAGTTGAACATCAACAGGCACTTCAACTACCATTATTTTAATTAGAGTCAGTCTAACTATCCCTATTCAACAACTAAGTACTTGGATTATAATTTATTCTACTTCTCCACACTTAGCTTTTTCTTTTTATTCTATATGAACTTTACTTTTTGTTTCTTTTTGTTCTCTTTTTGAGCTACTTCACATCTAGTAATTCTTCCTCATTCACAAGTGAGCTATGACAATATCCAGCAGAGGACAAGCAAGTGGAGCTATAACACCTCCATAACCAAGCCTATAATGAGAATTTTTGTCAAATACAACTATGATGGTAATGAAACGGGTGTTATTACTAATACAAAAACTCAATGTGTTTTGGAAGCTAAAACGTTGCAACTAGGAAGGATTGAAAGATTTCAACATTATTTTTTTGTTTGATCCCACCGCATATAATTACATTGTTGCCTCTTAGATAACAAAATGAAAAAAGCTTTACACTAGCCATTTGAATGTAGTTTTACGATTAGTTAGCCAAAAGCCCTATTTTAGATGTTGACTTATATACTACTACTCCCAACAATTCAGTTCCTATTCAACCTCACTTTGTTCATCAAGATTCTTAGAAGGTCGTGTCTTTTAATTCTTATTTCCATAGTCAAAACTTTAATGTTAACCATTTGATTATTTTGTCAAATAGTGAAGTCAAGTATTTGAGTCTCTTATTCGAGGTGACTACTGAGGTAAAAAAAAACATAAAATTTAACTTCACTATTCCACAAAACAACCAAATTGTTAATGTCAAATATACACAATAAAGATTTGACCATGGACATAAGAAATAAAAGAAAGTAGATCTTTTATGATCTTCTCAAAATCTTCATGAAGAAAACAAGCACGGGTAAAAATTAAATTATCGGGATTAAAGGAAAAGTATACTGAGTTAAGAACTAAAGCATGGCTTTTTAATGTTCATGACAATAATAGTAGACTTTTTAGATATAATAGAAATATTGTGGTGCATTTGTCACCTGGAGGTAAGAAGATATATGCATTAAATATTAACCTTTTCTGAATTGCTTTATTTTTACAATTTGTATTTACATCTAAAGGCCAAGAGATCAAGAAGTCGCGCATAGTTGAACATAAATAGGCACTTCAACTACCACTATTGTAATTAGAGTCACTCCAACTACCCCTATTCAATAACTAAGTAGTAGGATTATAATTTATTCTACTTCTCCACACTCAACTTTTTCTTTTTATTATATGTAGACTTTACTTTCTACTTCTTTTTTTTCCTTTCCTTTGCTACTTTACCTCTAGTACTTCTTCCTCAGTCACAAGTGAGCTATGACAATATCCAGCAGAGGATAAGCAAGTGGAGTTGCACCACCTCCAAAACCAAGCCAAAATTGAGAATTTTTTATCCAATACAACCATGAGTGTAATGAAACGAGTGTTATTACTAATATATAAACTCAATGTGTTTTGGACGTTAACACCTTTCAACTAGGAAGTGATGAAAGATTTCAACATTAATTTTGTGCTTGATCCCACCCTGCATAATTACATTGTTACCTCTTGGATAATAAAATAAAAATGTTTTACACCAATCATTTGAATGTAATTTTATGATTAGTTAGCCAAAAGCCCTGTTTTAGTCATTGACTTGTATACTTCTACTCCCAACAATTTAGTTCCTATTCAACCTCACTTTGTTCATCAAGATTTGTAGAAGATTGCATCTTTTATTTCTTATTTCCATAGTTAAAACTTTAATATTTAAAATTTGATTATTTTTTCAAATCGTGAAGTCAAGTTTTGGAGTCTCTTTTTCTATGAGCCTACTGAGGTAAAAAAAATACACAAAACTTGACTTCACTATTTCACAAAACAACCAAATTGGTAATGTGAAACGTACCCAGTAAAGATTTGACCATGGACATAAGAAATCAAAGATAGTAGACCTTTTATGATGTTCTCAAAATCTTCATAAAGAGCGTTAGTTCAACTGAAAATTAAATTATTTGGAGTAGAATGAAAGGTATAGTGAGTTAAGAATTAAAACATGGCTTTTGAGTGCTCATGATAATAATAGTATAATTGTTAGATATAGTAGAAATGTCACTTGGAGGTCAGAAGGTATATGCATTAAATATTAGCCTTTTTATGAATTGCTTTATTTTTATATTTTTTATTTACATTTAAAGGCAAAGAGATCAAGAAATCGTATATAGTTGAACATAAGTAGTCACTTTAACTACCACCATTGTTATGAAAGTCAGTCCAACTACCCATGTTCAACAACTAAGTACTTGGATTATAATTTATTATGCTTCTCCACACTTAGATTGTTATTTTTTTCTATGTAGACTTTATGTTCTATTTCTTTTTTTTTGCATTCCTGAGTTACTTCATGTTCGGTATATCTTCCTCATTCACGAGGGGGCTCATGACAATATCCAGCAGAGGATAAGGAAGTGGAGTTGCACCACCTTAACAAGCATGCCTAATTGAGAAGTTTTTGTCAAATTAAATTATGATGGTAATAAAACTGGTGTTATTATTGAGACACAAACTCAATGTGTTTTGGATGCTAACTCCTTGCAACTAGGAATGTATGAAGGATTTCAACATTATTTTTTCACTTGATCGCACCCCGTATTATTTTATTGCTACCTCTTAGGTAACAAAATAAAAACGTTTTATACTAACCATTTGATTGTAGTTTTAAGATTAATTAGCCAAAAACCCTATTTTAGTTCTTCAACTACTACTATTGTAATTAGAGTCACTCCAACTACCCCTATTCAACAACTAAGTACTTGGATTATAATTTATTCTACTTCTCAACACTCAGCTTTTTCTTTTTATTCTATGTAGACTTTACTTTCTATTTTTTTTCCTTTCCTTAGGTACTTCACCTATGGTATTTCTTTCTCATTCACAAGTGATCTATGACAATATCTAGCAGAGGACAAGGAAGTGGAGCTGCACCGCATCCACAACCAAGCCTATACTAAGAACTTTTTGTCAAATACAAGCATGAGCATAATAAAAGGGGTGTTAATACTAATACACAAACTCAATGTGTTTTGGATGCTAACACCTTACAACTAAGAAGCGAAGAAAGATTTCAACATTATTTTTTTGCTTGATCCCACCCGGCATAATTACATTGTTACCTCATGGATAACAAAATAAAAATGTTTTACACCAACCATTTGGATGTAGTTTTAAGATTAGTTAGCCAAAACCCCTGTTTTAGTTCATGACTTGCATACTTCTACACCCAACAATTCAGTTCCTATTCAACCTCACTTTGTTCAACAAGATTTGCAGAAGATCGTGTCTTTTATTTCCTATTTCCATAGTCACAATTTTAATATTAACAATTTGATTATTTTTTCAATTAGTAAAGTCAGGTTTTGGAGTCTTTTATTCGATAAGCCTACTGAGGTCAAAAAAATACACAAAACTTCACTTCACTATTTCACAAAACAACGAAATTGTTAATGTCAAATGTACCCAGTAAAGATTTGACCATAGACATAAGAAATATAGGACACTAGATCTTTTGTGATCTTCTCAAAATCTTGATGAAGAAAGTAAGTTCGAATAAAAACCAAATTATTGGGAGTAGAAGGAAAAGTATTATGAGCTAAAAACTAAAACATGGCTTTTGAATGTTCATGACAATAATAGAAGACTTCTTAGACATATTAGAAATATTGTTGTTCATTTTTCACCTAGAGGTCAGAAGGTATTTGCATTAAATATTAGCCTTTTACGAATTGCATTTTTTTACTTTTTTTTATTTACATCTAAAGGCCAAGAGATCAAGAAGGCGTACATAGTTAAACATAAATAGGCACTTCAACTATGACAATTGTTATTAGAGTCAATCCAACTACCCTTATTCAACAATTAATTACTTGGATTTAATTTATTCTACTTCTCCACACTTAGCTTTTTATTTTTTTCAATGTATAATTCACCTTATGTTCCTTTTTTTACCTTTCTTGAGCTACTTCAACTCTAGTACTTCTTCAACATTCACATGTAAGCTATGCCAATATCCTCCATAGGACAAGGAAGTGGAGTAGCACCACCTGCACAACCAAGCCTTTATTGAGAAGTTTTTGTAAAACACAACCACGATGGTAATGAAACGGGTGTTATTACTAATTTACAAACTCAATGTGTTTTGGACGCTAATACCTCACAACTACGAAGCGATCAAAGATTTCAATATTATTTTTTTGCTTTATCCTACCCCATGTAATTACATTGTTACCTCTTGGATAACAAAATAAAAATGTTTTACACCAACCATTTGAATATAGTTTTAAGATTAGTTAGCCAAAAGCCCTGCTTTAGTTCTTGACATGTATACTTCTACTCCCAACAATTCAGTTCCTATTGAACCTCACTTTGTTCATCAAGACTGTAGACGGCGGGGTTTAGCGCACGTCCATGTTTATTGCAACTGCGACACCGTTTTTGCTTAGGGCTCTAGGGAACACACTAACCACTGTCACAAAGACATGGCGTGGAGATGAGGAGTCGCCACCCAAGGTAATAACTGGGACAAATCCAAAGTGGTGGTAACTCGATTCTCTAATACAAGCTAGCACCACAACCAGGAGTTCTGGATACGGAATACCAACTTCTTTTAGTCTTGTGCTCATTTAGATTTGTTTTATTAATTACTATCTTATTCCCTAATTGCATGCAATTTCATTATACCCTAATTCGAACATCCATCGAACCCTAAGGCAACCAATCAATGAAAAAGCACATAAAAAAGGCATTCAAAGCATAATGTCCCTAAATCTAAACTATGTATTAATTTAAGTTAACTAAATCTACATATTTTAATTACAAATAAAAATGAAACTAAAAATGGGCCTACATTTTGATTAATTAGTGAACCTAAATCTATTGTTTTTTAATTCTAAGAATGGGCCTAAATCTATTAAGTTTTAAAAGAAAAAGAAATTAATTAGTGGGCTTAATTCTAATTATTTT
>CATIWM010667300.1:0-10996 GCA_949671775.1 Mallotus repandus
TGAAACAGTATAAAATAAAAAAAAATTGTTGAAAAAAAACAAATAAAATGTTGAAAAAAGTATAAAGTAAAAAAAGTTGAAAAAAATCAGTAAAAATGAAAAAAAAAATGCTGAAAAAAAAAAAGACAACCCTAATGGCAAGGGGAGTGGGCTATATTTGAAAGAAAAAAGTTTGAAAAAATATTTTTGAAAGTTTTTCAAGTCAATAACATTTTTTAAATTTTTTTTGTTTTTGGTCTATTTATGTAAGGGATAACAACAATTCCAGTCCTATAAGTTATAGGTGATTTCCAATTTAGTCCTATAACATTAATTTTTTACAATTGGGTACAAAAAAAATTTAAAAAATAAACCATTAGTCCTAAACCGTTATCTCTAATGGAATGAGCACATGTGTCATCTTAGTCATCTCAATGTGGATTGAAACCATCCACATGGCCTACCTACGTGTCATCCTAGTCATCGTCATCATCATCATCTTCTTCTTCTCTTCTTTCTTTCTTTCTTTCTTTCTTTCTTTCTTTCTTCTTCATCTTCTCCCACATCACTTGTCCTAGTCATCATTTTGATTCAATTCGTCAGTTTTGGGATATGTTAATATCCTTGTATGGACTCATAAGACATATGAAGACGAGAGAGACTCTCATCTACTGGATGGCTATATGTGTGAAAGCGTATGCAAGTTCTTTAACCAATAATGTTATTGCCTATGTGGATGAAAGCACTGCTAGATGTAACAAATCAGATCAATTGGAAAAAAACAACCTACTTGTATAAATGTATTTTCTTTTTCATTGACGTGATTAAAGAACATAGTTCTGCTTCTGAGCTAGTAAATATGTGTGAGGCAGCTGCTGAATCTATAATTGCATCTAGTTTGCTTAAGCAAGCTGAATTTATTGGTTCTTCTGTGTTCAGTCATGAAATCCCCTCCAAAAGTTCAGGTTTCAGTTTTGAACCAAAGGAAACTGTTAATATGTATGGTAGTCAGGTGTTGGAGATGTGGTTCTTGTGCATCAAGTTGTTGGAGGACGAAAATGATGGGGAAAGACAAAGCCTTGCTGTGAATGTGCTGAAATGCTTCTCTTTAAAAAATCAGCACATAACTCTAATGCTGGAGAGGTGCCAACCCAAGTGGAGAAAGTGATTGAATTGAGTTTTGGCTATCTATCTTCTACTTTTGGTCATTGGATTGATTTCTTTTATCATTTTTTAGAGTGGCTCCTAAAATCAACAAATTATGTGGTATCAAAAGGAGATCTTGTGAGGCGGGTCTTTGACAAGTAAATTGATAACCATCATGAAGAGAAGTTGTCGATATGTCAAATTTGTTGCTCCCATTTGGAGAAGCTTCCTGTTTTGAACTTGTGGTTCACAGCTTCGCCAATTAAACAAGAATTCAAGCATTACTTATGTAGCTGGAGAATGAAATTTTTCAATCAGTTGATGTCATTTGCTACAGATCATGTTGAGAAACTAGGAGTTGATTGTATAGGGAGTATGGTCAACCACAAAGATGGTATGTTGAGAAACTTCACATGATGCTCTATAGTTCAACATATTTTTTTTTAATACTCTTCTTCTTGACTATGGTTCTGCAGAATTTTTTTTAAGAGAATTTGGAGAAGAGAAGAAGAAGAAGAAGAAGAAAGAAAGAAAGAAAAAAAGAAAGAAAAAGTCTGGTGATGCAGGAGAAGATGAAGAATAAAGAAAGAAAGAAGAAGATGATGATGATGATGATGACTAGGATGACACATAGGCAAGACATGTGGATGGTGTCAGTCCACATAGAGATGACTATGATGACACGTAGGCGAATAAATGTCACGTGTGCTCATTTCGTTAGAGATAACGGCTTAGGACTAAAGGTTTATTTTTTAAATTCTTTGTGTACTCCATTGTAAAAAATTAATGTTATAGGACTAAATTGAAAATCACTTATAACTTATAGGATTGTAATTATTGTTATCCCTTTATGTAAAGATCTCAAAATTCTTGGCCGCTCAATCAGCAAATTTGTTCTCTTTGCAAAACAAAGGTTAGAGATTGAAGGTTCAAATTAGACCCTTATTTTTTTCCTTAACCCATTTCAAGCCCTAATGATATTTTTGGACCTCATTGGAATTCTTTTTGTTGAAATACAATCAAATTGGTCCCTAGTCTAACAAACCCTATAACACCTGTCAAATCTTGCTAATGTGGATGTATACATCCCACTATTTTGTATAGTCAACTTCCCCACATCTCTTTGCCTCTAGCCCACTAGTATTCATTTCATCATCTCCATCATTATCATAGATATCACCATCTTAAGAATTTATAGCGGTGATGATAGGCATTAATGTTGGCAAAATCTGGATAATAATTAGGCAAAATCTATTTTTAAGCTCTTAAATTTTTATATTTTATTATATCGAGCTCTTAAACTTTAATTGTATTACATTGAGCCCTTATATTTTCATATTTGCACATGTTAAAGAGCTTTTAAAATTTTTTCATCCCTAAACTTGTGTTCGCAAGTTAAATTGCTGCATTTTAAGCTTTTTATTTTTGTCAATTTAGTCCAATTAATACCAATTCAAAAGGCCTTATATAATTTTTATTAAAAAAGTTCAATCAATTAAAAATTAATATTTTATTCTTTTAATTCATTTAAAGTAAAAAATATATTTTTTATTTCCATTTAATAAAAAAATTTAATTTATTTTTATGTTAAAGAATATTTTTAATAATAATTAAAAATAGTGAAAAGTATACTTTTCGTTTAAAAATTTATTTAAAACGTCAAAATTTAAAAATTTAAAAATAATATTAAAGATATTTTTTATATTTTTGATATCTAAAATGCTTAAAAATTAGTTAATACTGAGTCAAATTTAATTTTTTAATTATTTTTATACTTATTGGTATTTCTTATTGTAATGTATAATTATTAGTGTTGAAATATTGTATTTAATATTGTAGGGAACCATACTTTTTTTTACGGGCTCCATTAATGAAGATCAAAAGTTCATATTCAATACTTAAGGATCGATAGAAAGGTATCAAATTCAAGATTTCCACTCTATTGCGTAAAACTCTATCATTATATATAACACTTTATACTTAATTAGAATTTATTTATACTTTATTAATTTTATTAAGTATGTCAAATATAGTAAATCATAAAAAATTATTTTTAGATATTCATATTTAAAAGTTTATATTTTTGTTATATTTTTAGTATGTTCAACTTATATTTTATCAAATAATAATTATGAATAATAAATAATTTACCTATTAATGATAAAATAATAAAATTTACTAATTTGAACTGAGAGATTTTTTACTTTTAAATTAATATGTTTAAATAAGAATAAAAATATTAGTTTTAAATTCATTCAATTTATTAAATGATTATTTAATGAAAAAACATACAACATATTTATAAGTTGATATTTAATTGTACTAACATGAAAAAAAAATTGAATGATTGGTAATTTGATCTTTTGGATAAGTTTAGGGACCAAATATTTAAAGTAAGTCCTTAATATGCGTAAAAATAAAACTATGAGAGCTTAATATAATACAATTGAAGTTCAAGAGCTTAATACAATAAAATTTAAAAATTTAAGGGCTTAAAAATGAATTCTGTCTGATAATTATCGTCATTGGATAAAGAAGAAGAAGAAGCAGTAGTGGTGAGGGATGGGGATGGCCTTGAGATTAGCTGATGTATTAGCAACACCATGGGATAAAAAAGAGTCATTAGGAATGAGAGAGTTAAGAACAACATAGAGATGGACAAGCATAGGAATTATTGATGGGAGAAGCGAAATTAAAGAGCTAAAGGGTGGATGATAATCATTAACACCATTATTCATATCATCATCGATAATTTTGGCGATGGTGGAGGCGGCTTTGATATGATGGCGGAAGTGTTGAAGCCGTTGAAAGTAACATTGGTTGAGAGTTTGAGGCAAGATAATTTTTCTTTTTATTTTAAAATTAAATGGCAAGGACTCAAATAACAAATTAAGTCAGCATAAAAATAGGCACCGTGTTCACGCATGAGGCCAAGCGCTCTCATAGATACTATGAGGTCTTGGGTTCAAAATCTATCCCCACTCCTTTCCTAAAATTTGTACTTACAAAAAAAAAAGGCACCGTTGATCCATATCAATAGCAGTTAACGCTAGTTTAGGCCTCCATTAATATGGGATCTTATATGTGCTGATTTTAATTAAAAAAAAAATCCAATTAGACTCAACGAAACTATAAGGATCTGATCCACTCTTAGGACAAAAATGAGAGTCTAATTAGACTTTTGGCCTTTTGAAGAGCTAGAGGTTCAAAAGGTCCAAATTTATTAGTTACATAATAAAAATATGAATAATGTTATTTATCGTGACTCATAATAACTACAGGACCATCGCAAGTTGCGGTAAATTATGAAAAAAAACTCCTTCAATCTTCAGTCCCTCTATAAATATGGGTTAAAAGTATAATTTTTTTTTTTTTTTATCTTTATGCAAGTCGTTATATCACGATCTACATACATAATTGCATTCTAAAAATATATAGACTTGATAAAATATTTATGGAAAAAAATAATATATGAAACTATATACTACGTAAAATTTTTTTTTAATTAACACAATTATACTTGCAAATTGATTATTTTTTTTTCTTACATTGACATAGCTACCTGATTCAATTACCTTCCTAATTTGTTTATTTATTTGGGAGAGTTTTACCTACACTTGGTGTATTACATGGTAGAATTTAAGACGCATCATCTAAATGCTATATATTTTATTGACAAAAAAAATAACATTTGTCTTGTCTTATAAATTCTATCAGTGGATATATATACACCTAGTGCAGACAAAAATTTGCCCGCTTATTTTGTTAAAACTGCAAGAAATTTCTGAAAGTTCTGATAAGAAGAACCACCAGGTTTAATAGCTGCTTCAGCTTTTACCTTCCATTCCATTGCCTTCTTTTTCATTTCTTTTCCCCTTTCTCCATCTATCAACTCTCTTACAAGACTCTCAACATCCTCTCTTTTTACATCATCATTTATCTCCATTCCATTACCCCATTCCTTGCAGGCGTATCTGCAATTAGTCTGTTGATCAGCGAAGAACGGCCAACACAGCACCGGAACACCATTAGATACACTTTCAAGTGTCGAATTCCACCCCATATGACTCAAAAACACTCCTATTGATGGATGCTTCAACACTTGTTCTTGCGGACACCAGCTTGTTAACTTGCTTCTGCCCTTTGTCTCTGTCAGGAATTCTGATGGAAGAGCACCAGCATTTTCCATAAGATCAGGCCTCATTATCCATAAGAATGGTTTTTGGCTATTTGCTAGTCCCCACGCAAATTCCTGAAGTTGATTGGAGGTCATTACAGCTATACTACCAAAATTTATAAACACAACCGAATTGGGCTCTTGTAAATCCAACCATTTGATGCATTCAGGATCTTCTTTCCAAAGACTTAAACCAATATTTTTCAGTTCACCACATGGTATTTGATCGTCAACAAGCAAGTGAAGCGGACCTACGCTATAAACACAAGGAAACATTGATGAGAGAGCATCTAAAGCAGCTTGTTCTAGAGTATCGAATGTGTTCAAAATGAGAGCAGCAGCTCGTGGAATATTTGACATCTGACTTGGGACATAGTTGAGCATTATGTCATTTGGATCTGTAGTTCTGATGAAAGATGGAAGATCCTTCAATCTGATATTTTTCATGCCTGGAATCCAATCTATTGTAGTTTCTAGATACCCATTTGTTAGATAGCTTTCATCTGTAAAAGCCACAAGAAAATTAGCATAAAAATTGTTGGCCTCCATAAGCTAATTATGTACATAATATTAAGCTAATTAGTATTTCAATCACGCAATTTTTCCCATTTATTAATTAATTGGACTTCAACTAAAGTCAAATTTAATCCATCTGTTTTAATTTTTCTTTATGTTACATCAATATCTACAACCACATCAGATGTATCAACATTTATATATCTACGTGTCAGTCATTTTTTTTAACTAGTAGAAATAATTTATTTTCAACACTATAATGGAGAGAGAGAGGATGTGGAGGCTTTGATTTCCAACACTATAAAGAAGAAAGAATGTGGGAGATTTAAACCCTATTTTCATTAACTGAATATTTACACTTTTTATTACTTAAACTACTTGTCAGGACATGTCATCATGTTAATATTCACTAATAACTTAAATGAATGTTCATATTGAAAAAGATTAGTCACGTGGCTCACAGCATAAAATTTCTAAATCCAAATGTCCCCTTATTATGAAAAAAAAATGAAGGGTATATTAGTAAATTTGAAAAAATTGTCTTCTAATGGCCATCATGTACCATTCATTGTCCATATAATTAGTTGTTTAATTCTAATTTATAAAATATTATATAAAAATTACAAAACATATTTTATCATAAATAAAAATCATATGATAAAAATTTGTATGAATCCATTACTAGGCATGTATAGTACGTAATTTATTATTCAATTTAGGCGTGCCTAGTAAATGGTAATGATTCAGGTTCACAAGAAGAAAAATTAAAGAGGACATTAGGTGACCTCCAATAGCTTTTAGTGTAAAGTGTAACCTCCAACCAAAACACTTTGTCTATTTTAGGCATATATATGTATGTCAATTGTCAACCATGCGTGATAACATTTCAGATTAGGACATTATGTAAGGCTTAGAAAAAGGAAGAGAAATTAGGTAAACTCTAATGTTTGCTTTTTTAATGTAAAGTGTAACTTCAACTAATGATTAATTTTTTTTAATTGATAGAGTTTAAATAGTTTAATTTTTTACTATAAAGAAGAAGAGTAAGGAAAGAATAGGAGTTTGAACTCTACTTTTTATATTTGAGTATTCACATTTTTTGCCATTTGAGTTATCCGTAAAGAATCAATGAATGAATATATATATATATATATATATATTCTCAAATATCTTTTTTGAGTGGGGAACATCTTCTATTATTATCATTTATTCCTTATTTTTGTACTTGCAAGTTAATGTTTTATGGAAATATTTGAGAAAAAAAAAATTGGGATTTGTTGCTTGGAGATGGCTTCATCCTCTTGAGATAGAATCCATACACTTGTGCTCTATAATTTTTTTTAAAAAAAAAAATGAGAAATCTCATATATTCAATAATAGTTCAAGTTATGGATTATGCAAAAAGTAGCGACATCCATGGTTAGAAAAGACAAAAAAAATTATTAAATTTCATCTTTACCTCTATTTACTTTATAGTATATAGAAAGTTATACAATAATTTATGAATATCAATTTTAATTGGACAACTAATTAATTTGATTGAAATTTAAATCTTAAAAGAAAATAAATAAATCTTATCTTATGATTAATTTATTTATTTATTTATTATTTATTTATTATTTTTATAATTATTAAAATAATTTTGTGTTATAATGATAATATGTCACTAGCAGCAACGCACTATTTGTGTGGATTAACTACGTCTGTATATATTGCAAAACAAAACTTGAAGGTAGCCAAGCCAATTCTCAAATTAAACTAGCAATAGCTCTAAAAATTGCAAAACTCAAAAAACCTTGATGCACAAAAATTTGGTGAAATGAACGTACCTTTAAGAGGTGTTAAACCTCTTTGAACAAGAAGAGGGTATTGGGTATAGGCCAAAACACCACAAGCACTAAGAGTCCAAAACAATACTTCAGGAACTCCAAATGCTTCAGCTGCATCAAGAGTGAAGCTCATAGAACCATCAGAAACTATACAGCTCACTGGCGGCAACACATTCGAAGAAGAACAAGAGCTGTCGTTGATCTTATGAAGCAAATTCAGAAATGGGACTAAACAGTTTTTATCAGTAGAAAGACAAAGAGATGGAATATCTTGTGTTGCATCATCATAATCACTCGGAGGAAGACCATCAGGTATAGATTCAAAGCAAAACCCCGGCATGCCCGAAACCGAGCTGAGGCCTCTGGACTTGATTAGGCGTTTGTGATTGTATTCAGTGTTAACAAAGGTTACGTAAAAGCCGTGGAAGTGAAGAAGCTTTGCTACCTTTAACATGGGGTTTATGTGGCCTTGAGCTGGGTATGGTACGCACACAGCATGAGACTTATTATTATTGTTAGCCACTGATTTCCGACCCATTTCTTTCTTTCTTTTGCTCTTTCTTTCTTTCTTTCTTTCTTTTTTCTGCTTTGGGCAGAGAGATTGAAGTGTGGGTTATCGGCCAGTCTTTTTAACTTGAGCTTTCGATTATCTAGATATTTGAATTGTGAAAGTTACGTAAAAGGACAAAAGCTTACAGCTGAGCAGGTCAACCATGGATGAAGACAAACAGTCTATATAATATAAGTTCCATTTGCATTATGGAATTGACATCATGATGATTCACAGATAAGGATTTCTTCAACTTAAAAGTATTTTATTGATGATGAGAGTGTTGTATTATATAAAAATGGAGATCACATCAACATTTTAGAAAATATCTATGAAATTTGTTTGTAAATGTGATGTGTTACTATATAAAAAAAATCTATTACCAAAATCGTTTGAAAAATATAATTTTAATTTATGAATAAATTCATTATATATATATATATATATATATATATATATCAAATAAATAATTAATACATACATCTTTTTTTATATTTGGACACTAGAAAGAATAAAATAATTCTCACTTGAAAATAAAATAAAATAAAAATCCATATGCTTATTAAAATTAAAGGACAAAATTACCACCAAATTAAAATAACCATAATAGAACATAAAAATAACAATAACAATAACAATAATAATAATAATAATAATAAAGAGGGTGGAGCCTGAAGCCTGGATGGAGATATAATGACTACTCAAAAGAGACACAATAAAAGTCAAAAAAAAAAAAAAAAAAGCATTCTACGAGACAGGTATGGAAAAATAAGGATATTTCTAATTTACACCATTAATTTATGGCAGCTGCTTCAATTTTGTCGTGAGCTGAGCTGAGATTATTTTAAAAGAAAACTATATCAAGTGTATATTTTGATTAAAAGTCTTTAAAAAATATATAACTATTTTAAAATATATAATTACTTAAAAATAATTTTTTTATTAAATTTTAATTAATTCAATTCAATTAAAAAATTATAAAAATAATAAAAATATTTTAACAACTAATATTTAAAAATAAGTCATTTTAAATATTACTTATGCACATAATTTTAAATATTAAAATTATGAAGAATTGATCATATTAAAATAAATTAGTAAAAAATAAAATATTGTAATTTTTTGTACCAATAAATTTAAATATAAATAAGATAATAAAAGAGAATCTATAATCACAACTTTCTTTTAGTATAGAGAAAAAATTCAAAAAAGAAACAACCCGTAAAAGATCATTGTAATGAACGAAGATCACATCATCATTTTAGAAAATATTTATGAAATTTGTTCGTAAATGCGATATGTTAATATATGGAAAATATGTTATGAAAATTGTTTGAAAAATATAATTTTAATTTATATATAAATTCATTTTAAACTGTAGATAATTATAAAAAAACATAATATATAAAAATTATATCAAATAAATAATTAATATATATAAATCTTTTTATACTTGACCATAAGAATAAATTAATAATAAAAATAATTTTCGCTTCAAAAAATAAAATTAAAAATTCATATTCATTAAAAATACAACCAAATTAGAATAACCGTGTGCACAGATGATGCAATATAATAATTATAATTATAATAATAAATAAATAATAAGACTGAAGCCTAGATTGATGTATCTTGGGACAGGTATTTTTTCTTTTTTTTTTTTAACCCCGCAGGGCAAAGTGTATCTTGTAGTGTGACTTTTGGCCATATAAAGTGGGAGGTTTTAAGTTTTAAATCTCTCTTTTATTTTCTAAGGGCTTAAGGTCAAATAAAATTTATTAAATTCCACCAATTGACGAGTGGAATAATCCACTCTAATTTAATTCATTTTTTACTAACTATTAACAATTGTACAATATTAAAAAATAATTTTTTTCCTCCAAAAAAACAAAATAGAAGTCAAAAGAAAAAAATAAGAATATTTCTTTTTTTTTAACATAGAATATTTCTAATTTATATCATTAATTTATGGCGGCTGCTTCAATTGTTGTGAGCTGAGCAGGGATTAAGTTAACTACATCTCAATCTCAATCTATATAAATAATATAAAATTGATTACTAAATTAAGAGTTTATTATTTGTAAATTTTATCTTTCGTCTTTTTTATTATTTAATTGTAAATTTTACTATATAGAGGTTGAAGATCACATCATCATGTTAGAAAATATTTATGAAATTTATTGAAAAAATTATATAAAAAATTTCAATCTTTTGAGATATTTTCAAATTAAATTCTATTCAATTTTTTCTATCAATTAAAATCACAATCTTTCAAACGTTAACAAAATAAATCCTCCGTTACTAAATTCGTAACAGAGTGTTGACGTGGCAGTTAGTGGAGCCTTTCTTTCTGACCCGTTGGGACCTATAGGTGCTGACTAGATTAATCTTTATTAAATTTGCAAAATAAATCCTAACCTTTATTAAACTTGCAAAATAAATCCTAACACAAAATATTTAAATACTTTTAATTAAAATTTTAAAATTTACTAAAATTATTGGAATAATTTTAATAAAATAAATAATAAAAATAAGTAAAAAATTCAATGCTTTATTATTGATAAAATATTCGTAAATATTTAAAAAATTTCTAAGAATTACAACACATAATTTAACATATACTTTAAAATTAAGAAAATATAAAAATATTAAAATTCAAAAAAAAGTACAAAAATGGATAACATATTAGTGATAACTAATTAAATTATTTTTGTAATTAATTTCACTCCAATTTGATGATTTAATACTTTATTATTAAAAAAATATTCCTAAAAATTCAAAAAAATTTTAAAAAGGAGA
>CATIWM010667334.1:0-31583 GCA_949671775.1 Mallotus repandus
ATTAAGAATCTAAATCATTATTTTTTTAATTATTTTCTTATCTAATTTACCTTTAAGTCATTTAATTATAATTTGAAACTTTTAATTTGGTGAAGCACAAACTTCTATATAAATCATTTACTTATAAAAATATTAAATAATGTTATAAATATTTTCATATTTTCTAATTGATTGATAAATTTAATAAATAAAAGTATTTGTATCCTAATTATGAGCATGAATTACAATAGCTTTAAGGTCACATGAATTATAAAATATTTGGTTTATATAATTTTTTAGTTATTAAATCTTTATATTTTAATTAATGATGATCTAAAATTTAAATTTATTGTGTGTTCAAAAGTTGTATTAGTTACATACTATTTAATTAGAATTTTCAATTAGTGAAATCACAAATTTATTAATTTTCTATACAAATACCAATAACTAGCTAAAATTTCATTGAATCAAAAATATAATTTTTTTGTCATTTATATATTTAAATTAAATTTGTATTATACATATTTTTTAAAATCAAAATTGTAAAATTTGTATTATACATATATTTAGGATTTGATTGACCAAAAATAAAAATTATAAGAATTTAAGTAGAATAATTTAAAAATATAGGATTTAATTATATATTTTGTAAGGACTAAATTGGATAGATTACTAAATATAGGAACTAAAATTTTGACGGAGAGATTCAATGTATAAAAAAAATAAAAGTATAAGGACTCAATGAAAAAAATAAAAGTAAAGGGATCAAATAGAGTGAAATTGATGGATAGGTACTCAATGAAAAAATTTGAAATGTTAAGAGACTAAAAATAGAGTTTTTTCATAAAATTAAATCAAATAATTTAAATATTATTGAAATATACAGTAAAATGACAATTCTTTTTAAAAAAAATTAAATAAAAATTAATTTCACAAATTAGTAAAGGTTAAATCCTACATTTCATCATATCTTTAGGAAGAAATAATTACTAAATTATATTCACTAGTGACAATTATTTTTGATGGGTATATTTGACCCTTAAACTGGATATCAAGAGGGCTATGACTTATAACTAACTAGACAAAGAAAAATTAGATTGTAAAGCCAAGATTTCATATATGAATTATAGTTGTAATAAACAAACCAAATATATATGGACATGTATTAAAATAACTACCATTATAAAAAATAATCAGGCAATAGAATCATTGCTTGCAAGGAAAGCAATATGATCATGCAATGCATGTTCTCTCAACAAAATCAAAACTAGCAATTAAAAGACTTGTTTATTCATGGGCTAAATAATTGTGTTTTTCATTTAGAAAGATATTTATTGGATAAAGACAACTCTTCAAATAATTAAATACAACAAATAGTTAACTATTAACATTCACGCCATCATTAGAATTGTGCACGGATTGAAACTGTTCCAAAAATGTGTATTATCATTTAAATTTTTGTTCCGAATTGTTCTGAATTTTTGGAGCAATTTGAAGCGGAAATTTTGGAGGAAATGGAGAATTCAAATTGGTTTGAAGTAAAACTAAATTTGAAGGTTTATATTAATTTTTAATTTATATATTTAAAATTAATATTTAACAAATCCATAATAATAAAGAAAAAATATATGTATATATATTATATTTAATAATAGAACTTCTTTGATAAATTTTATTTTTAAGTTTTATTTTAATATTTATATTTTGAACATATAAAATAAAACGACTATAAATTTTACTATACAAATTTTATTTGTAAATTTAAATTTTATTTTATGATTTAAACATATATTAAAAATTAACTATAAAAGGATTCAATTTATTGAGTGTATTTATACTATTTCAAACAACTAATTAGTATTTAAAATTCAAATATTATATACTAAGTTAACATTTAATAGTAGATTATCTAAAATAAATTATTTGGATATAATTTATTATCAAAATGGTACTAAATTTTATTTTTAACATGTAACTCTAGATTTTTAATTTTATTAAGCATTATTTATCAACTTTATAATAACTTTGTAATATATCATCAAAAGATAAAAATAATAATTTATTAGTGAAATTATCGGTTCTGATTTCAATTCTTCAGTTCAATTATTTATTATTAAATATTTTTTATTGAGTTATTTAATAATTATTTTATTGATTTACATATTTTGTTTCATAAATTTTAATAAAATTACAATATTTAAATATTTGACCAATTTATAATAAATTGAACTTAAATTTTCGTAGGAATTATAATTCATTTCGTAGGAATGCAAAGGGAAGAAGCATAAAGGAAATGGTGATTTGCATTGAAGAAAAAACTCTTCATTCTCATTCCCATCTCCAAACTAAATTTTAGCAGAGTAAACAATGAAAATGGGAATGAATCATGTACTGAGTCCGTAAAGGAATTGAGAGCAGAAAAATATTCTATGGTCGCTGAAATGATAAGAGAAGCCATTCTTTTGCTGGGCTTGAAGAGGCATTGAATTGAGCACGGTGCAATCACCACTTTTCTCTTTTAACACCACAAATAATGTCATATTCTCCAGATACTCTACAGCGTATGATACTACTAATAAAAATGCTCTACAAGAATGGCCCATAATTCAGAAATTGCAGTGTGCCACAATGAAAAGTGAATACACATGATAAACTACAGAGAGGGGAATGATTTTATCAATCAGCAATATGCTTCTAGCTAACTTTTCTAAGAACCCCTATACAAAAACCCAACCCAACAATTTTAATCACATATTTAACATCATGAGAAAATCACCAGCAAGCTTATTCTGCAGGGATTGTCCTGACATTATGTCTGAGTTGGGGCTTCCTCTGGCTCAGCGGCCGGAAACAACTATTGAATTGGTTGATATTTGGTTCCCTTCAACCTGAACCTTTCTGACCTTTGCCTTGTCCATACGAGCTCGTCTAACGGCTTCTTGGATTTGACGATCATGATCCTTCAGCATCTGATCCATGTTCCCTGATGGAACTAACAATGGACCAGAATAGTGAATTTTGTGACCTTTTGACCCATATCCAACCTGAATAACAGGAACAGTGGATCAGCACCCAAAAAATAAATCAAAATAAAAGGGTAAGCATTTCCTATTATTTAAGCACATTAAGATATTAGGAAGCATAAAGAGATTCACCATTTAAGTTACAACTATGTCACTTGCATGAAAACAGCTATAATTTAAAGGAGCCTCCAAAAAAATATGAAGAGAAAGTAGAAAATAGGAGTTAAAAATTGGACAAGCTTTTGATTTCCATAGATTTAGATGAGACAAGCTCAGAAGAAGACAGAGAGAGAGAGAAAGGGGTGGACAAAAGAGGTAATAGGAAAAAAAACCAAAAAAAAAAAACATGAATTCAACTACTTACAAGAACTGGATCATTATTGCTAGGTCTTCCATCTTCTTTTTGGTGAGAACCTGCAACACCCTGATGATGTTTTTGATCCTGTTGGACAAATGATTCTGAGGCTTCCTTGAAGGATCCTGGAAACCTCGACATTAGTTTTGGAACTTCTAGTTGTGATGAACTAGACCTTTCTCTTCGATCTTCAGATAATAAACTTCTTCTTGCTGCTACCAAGCTTGACATTGTTGACAAGTCAGCCCCAGTGGAGACCTTTGGAGCATCATCTGGGTTTCTACCAGCCTTTGCCCAGGCAGCACGGTGAGCCAAAGGACCAGAATGGGACGCTCTCTTATGTTGGTGCCCTTGAGCTTCTATACTTGATTCCACAGTTTGTGATGGTCTAGGTGGATCAATGGGAAAACCAGAAGCAACTTCTTCCGGATGAGGATTAAATTTTTCACTCCGGCTTTTAGAATTAGATTGAACCTGTCTCTTCTGTGATATGAGAACAACCATGTCAATACAGAAAAAGTTAGTGTTGAGCAATGAGCACAAATATTAAGATAAATTAAATGCAACAGAACAAAAATTATTTACTTTGTACCTAACGAACAAATTAGAATTTCAGGAATTCCCACCCTCCAGCCAAAATCCCCACCACAAAAGCAAAACAAAACACATGAAAACTTTTGTCCAAGGAAGACTTGAAGGTGATTACAAAGACGCATATAAAGTGCTCTGCAACCAAGTCTATGCAGCAGTTTGTTCACTTATCTTTTTAAATAGCTTACAATCAGAAGCCATATCCTTCTATCTCCATCTTCTTTCAAATGTATTAATTCTAAATATTCCTTTTCTTATTCTTCAGTGGATTTTAAGCTCAACCACACACTGGATAGTGACTTACCAAGACATCACAACATCCTAAATAACTTCCCTTATTTATTTATAACATAGGTATCTTTAGATTTACCTGCATTGATAAGACTAATTCAGCATTGGCATCAGGAGCTGGGATTGCTCGGGATTCTCTTGTTCCTCTTCTTTCAATATCTGGTCTCTGGCCCTTGCTTCCTGCTGGTCCATGTCTGTTAATTAAACAAAAAAATAATCAGCAACACTACTGTGATGCCCTGGGTGAAAGATCTGTAAAATAACACATCAACTGATCAACCTCACAAATAATATGAGCCAACAAGGCATATTAAATCAAGCCATGACAGCCTAATTCTATTACAAAATTATGTTCAACAACAGCCAACTGCAATATACACAAGTACCCAGATTTTGGTTTTCCAAGCAGGACCCTGCAGATAAAACAACGATGCAGGAAAATTCTACAACTCAACAATGCCCATGTATTAATAATAATAATAATAATTCATTGTCTCCCAATATGTAACATTTCCTATCTTCCCACACTCCTTACCTTCTAGCTTCCTCATCCCGTATTTTTGCATCAAACTCTTTGCTGGGAGGATATTTGGGGAGGCTTGAAGGATCACAAGGAAGTGGTTTTGTAGAAAAGAACTGTAAAACATACATAAAACATGTCAATTACACTCGACAATAAACTAACAAACAAACAGTAAAATAAAAAAAATGAGTGCCAGCTTCAGCCAAAAAAAAATGCTGCGTGAATGCAAGTATGCATGTACATATATGAATCCACATCAGAGCAGGAAAAGAAAGATATAATAGAATTTGTTACTGTCCTGAGCCCTGAGCAATATGAAACTCCGTATGGACACAATTTCCCAATGAAAACACAGCATAAGAATAGCACCCTAAGGGGATCTCCAATCTAAAAATCCAACAAATTTTGCATCCGTAAACATAAAATTTTAGATCTTAAATCTTTATATCCTATCATACAAAGTTGGCTACCCACTTTCACTAAGGTCACAGCTACTTTATTTAATTAAAAGAAAAACTGAAAGATTTAGCACATTATTCAGTATGACAGTTAATGAAATTCTTTAATTCATTTTCCCATCCATTTCCTATATTACATCTTCTCCCTTTTTAGTACTCACTAACCATATCCCTCAATATACTTGGCACATCTACCTTTTTAAAGTGCAACCAATATATGGTTTCTTCCCCAACCACAGAGAGAAGAAATGAATTGGTTCTATGTACATGAATATGATAGTCATCATAACAAATATATAAACAATAGAGAGAGAGAGAGAGGAACTAATTCTTATTTGGTATTGGCATTGACTGAAAAGGGAAGAAAAATGTCAGAGATTATTCTGGCAATATACTCGTGGTATTGTGTTCCAGTTGTATTTTGTACTTGACAAAAAAAAAGTATTTATAAGAAAAGGTACAATACTTGTGGTGCAGCAATAGGTGAACAAAAAAATGGGGGGAAAGGACCAGAGGTTGAAGGGCTTTTTTCAATACTTTAATTTTTATTTAATGACAGGGCCGTAATCCTAGCAGGAAAAAAAAAAAAAGCTGCTGAAAGTAGCCTTTTCCATCATCCATAGTCCAGACTCCCACTTCAAGACAATTTAGAGAGAAAAAAAAGTGCCATGCATCATGATTTGTCAACAAAAAAAATGACCATCAACAATAGTGCATAACAACCGAGCCACCAGAAACTATGCTCCCCCCTCTCGCCCCCTAGAGGATGCACAAGGCAACAATGCACCATAAAAGTCTTGAAGTTTGAATTCCATTCAATACCTTAAGATCTCTTTTTCCGAACAATTAAAAACTAAGGCAAACAAAAGGTAATATAATGGTCCTCTTCTTACATATAAAGCCATGCTTAAGATCTGTTACTACACAATACAACCATCTATTTGTATGAGCCAAGCTCAGAAAAGCTAACCTCCCAGATGTTTACATTTCTGAAAAGAAAATAAAATGTAAAAAAAGGGGCAGAAAGTCTAACCATCTAAAATATATTGATACTCTCTACTTCAACCACATAAAAGAGGTTTTCCAAAAATTGAAATATAGAAAACAACTGCACAAAAGATAAAATAACAAATGAAGAAGCCACAAGACTTAAGAGAATGCTATTACATTGAAATGCAACTAATTGTTTCCCAGAAAACAGTTTACACAAATACAATAATCTTTCAATAAACCTCTTCTTACATTCAAGAATAAGAGGTGGGAGAATGAAGAGTCTTCAGCCAAACTCAAAGCATTCAACTTCAACGACTAAAAACAATTCCCAGAAAATTCTTCTCAAATATATGAGGCAAGCAAAACAGCTGAAAACCAGTAACTTGTTTGATGCCATCTGTGATGCAGGATGGGAATGGTTTTGCAAAGCCGGATAATTTCAGTCTTTTTCATTCTCTTGGCAACTTCAAAATTTATTTTCTTCTGATTCAAGGATATTTAAAGCTATTCTCCTTAACCACTACATAATAATCCTAATTAGGTACCAACAGAACTACTAAAGCGGTCAATCCAAAGACACTAAGAATCCCCTAAATTTAGAAAAATGGAAACAGTTAAAGTTAGTAGCTACAATTACAAAACTTCTATGGTAAGATTGTAGTCAAAGTAGGTCAGCAAGGCCCTGCGCGAATTTGCATTACATGAATCTAATTAAAGTATTGGTGGATTACTAGTGGATCAGAAAAAAGATTCCCAAAGTTGCAAATTTTTTAATAAAAATTAAAATTCTACGAGTTGAGGATTTGCAAGCATTTCTAGGCTGCAAATTTGAAAGACAGAAACATAACTGCTTAGTTGCCCAATGCCAGCCTTCATCAGGAGGCCCACACATCCAACCAATACTCACTCCCACCAAAAAGGAAAGAAGTAAAAAAGAATAATAAAGGAGACTGCAGAATAAGAGAAATTATCTAGTTATAACTTGTCTATCTCTATTTCTTACCTCACTCGTCAATGCAGAAGCTGCAGTTCCACGATCTGCAGGGTCAATGGATAGTAAAGTCTCCATAAGTGATAAAGCTGGTGAAGGGAATTCCTTAAATGTTTCTGCAACACAGCGTCTATAAGGCTGCTGAGGCTTAAAGATAGTGGCATGAGGCAATTTTGATTTCCTCCAATAATCCTCAGAAGGTGAGCCACAGAGTTTAAAAATTTTATGCAACTGTTCCACCTGCAAAGTAGAGGCATTTAGAAATCCAGATAACATCAACAGCTTGTATAACCAAATCAATTTGAATTAAAAAGTTGAGGCAAGCTAAGATTAGAGAAGTAGAAAGGAAATACTATTCGCAAGATAACCAGGTAGAAGGCATAGAGAAAACTTTAACGCAAAGCACAGAAAATTTTTCCAAGCAATCTAATTCTCTACCCTCTAGACAAATTAATTTGAACTCATGGTTTTATGTTGCCATGTTGGTTATCGTAACAGTTGGCACCATTTGCTGTTTTGTAACATCTTATTTTTTTATTCATATCAAAAGAAAGTTGCTTCACAAGTCACAACAAAGCAAATAAGTACATTAAACCGTATTGAAAATCCATCTTTTCCTAGAGTCAAATCCCCAATGGAGAAATAGTCTTAGAGATCCAAATCTGACATAATATAACAAGAACCAGTAGGCACTGAAAAGAAAAACATAAGCATGGTAGAGAACTCCTAGATGTCAATTGTTTCTGAAGAAAAAGAGGACAAGTACCTCAGTTCTTCCAGGCATGATAGGCTTGCCAGCATATAACTCAGCCAGTATGCAACCCGTACTCCATAAATCAACAGCAGTCCCATAGTAAGTGGCTCCAAGAAGAAGCTCCGGAGGACGGTACCATAGTGTTACAACTCGGCTTGTGAGTGGTTGAAGATGCATAGGATCATAAAAAGTTGCTAGACCAAAGTCTGCAATTTTTAAGATACCATTATTGTCAATTAATAAATTAGAACCTTTTATGTCACGGTGTAGAACACCGCGGCTGTGACAATGATCAAGTCCCCACAAAAGTTGTTGCATGTAACATTTCACCTGCCAACAAATACAAAATTAGACTCTATATCTGAAACACAAACAAAGAGAAATATAATAAACATATCCGTGATAACAAAGATTTTCCAAGTACTTGTGGCTCTGTAAACTTCAGACCAGGGTGTGAGGCAAGTCCAGCCAAATCATGCTCCATGTATTCAAATACAAGGTATAAACTGCAAGACATCCTTGAAGTAACTAGACCTTCTAGTTTTATCACATTAGGATGGTCAAGCCTACGCAAAATGTGAATTTCCCTGGCCATAAACCGAACACTCTCAGGCTCCAGGTTGTCAAACCTTACTTTCTTCAAAGCAACAACCTTCTTTTGATCAAGGTCACGAGCTCTATAGACATTACTATAAGTTCCCTGGCCAATCTGCATTAAAATAAATGCCATCAAATGAAGCATGAAAAACAATTCTCCAGGTACATTCTAACACAAAGAAAATGTATGAGATAAGGAAAAAGGATAAACCACTCAACAAGCATCTATATGAACTGAATAAAATAGCCAAATGTTTTCAAGTACTTGGAATTTACGTTTAGAAAATTGACAACTAGAAGTCTATCATATACAGGATGGATAAAAGCAACCCTGTATTCTAGCTCCAAGTGAAAGAAGGTAGGAGGGGTAGGACACTGTTTTGCCTAATAAATCAACCAATTATGTGCAGATTTCTTGATTCTTTAAGACAAAATCTCTGAATACAGTGCCTCCCCACCTAAACAAATTGAGAGAACCCAGTTATTGGTAGTAGAAAAAAATATTTCAAAGTAGAAGCTGCAGTTCCAAAGTATTGGGCAAAGTTTCAATAAGAAATTAAAAACCACCTCCTTAGAAATAACTAGAGTTTAGAATAAGTATACCACACAGAAGCACGGAAAACAAATAGGATAATAGTCCTATATTATAGTACTAGTATATATTATCTTTCCAGTGTTATTTTTAATTGTTTTATACCACAAAGAAGCATGCAAAACAAATAGGATAATAGTCCTATACTATGGTACTAGTGTATATTATCTTTCCAGTGTTATTTTTAACTGTTTTCTGTCTTTCTGCTGAAAATTCAATCTTCCAGAGTACTGAACCTCTGACAAAAAGGTGTACCACCAACAACTTAATCGAATATTTTGGTCAGAGCTAAGAAGATGTCCAGATGCATTATACCAAGTAGCAAAAATACAATGATGATTTTTTAAATCCAGCTCAGTGTTTATAATGAATAACCATAAAACATAACCTCTTCAGATACGCATCCTAAACTTCTTTTACACTCTTGGACTCATGCAGGCAGAACTGCAATGTTACTGGATAACTAATATTGGATGTAAAAATTAGAGAGAGAGAGAGAGAGAGAGAGAGGAAGGAGCTATCATGCACAATTGCACATTGTTAAACCTTTAGGCCCCACTGATTGCTTTTTTGATAGTTGCACAAATGAGGGATCCTTTCTGACTAAAATCAGAATTTCTAACACCATAAAATCACTAATCAGTACTTTAACCTCGCACAGCTAGTCAGCTAGAAGCAGAACTTCTGATTAAAGTGTATTCAGAAGGTACAAACTTTTGGTAATAAAAATCAGGAATGTTATGAATAGTTAAATTCGACATTTTCATCAGAAGCTCTGAAACTCAACATTACAAAACACATACAACATGCCAGACGATATGTTAATCTCACACTTTTTCTTAAACTATCACAATCAAAAGCTATCAAATTCAATACTGTAAAATCCATCCAACAAGCCAGTAATGCTGTTGCCAGGAAAAGACATATCTTGTTGAGACACTTCTACTAGTTTCTCATTCTAACTTGTCCTTGTGTTTGTGATGGCAGCCATTTTCATTGCAAAAAAAGCATGTTTTCTGCTCATGCAGATTTTTTTTTTTAATTAACACAAAAAATTTAGTTTACCACTAAGTAGCATTATTCAAAACAAAACTATATATTGAACTAAGATTACATCTTCAATTAAGTTAATTGACAACCAAAGAAAGAAAAGTCTGATTGAGTCTGCTTCCATGACCACTATCATAATGATACAATAGAATTCAATCAACAAAGAAAAAAGAGGAATGCACATACTTTATCCAGCTTCTCAAAAGAATCAGCACGCCTTGGAAGCCATCCCCTGATTGCTTCTCCAGCCACTGCAGCCAGCCATGAAGGCCATCCTGCAGCAACCTGTTCCCCTTCGGTTGCTTTTGGTATGGTACCCATCGCTGGATGATGTTGAGCAACAGCATATTCCATCTTCTCCCTTTTCTTATCAGCATTTTCAGTCCCATGTAATCTAACTGAACCATTTGAATGCTTATTATCAATCAAGATTGCTCTTCCATCATTACCATCATATCGATCTTTTACTCTATATGCTTCCTCCCTCCTTGAAGAGGTGGCCCTTGATACTCGCAAGTCTGATGAGGTCTTACTAGAGAGCCTCTCTCTTGGGCTCTCTTTGCTATCCTCAATTGCAGAGGGTTTACAGTAAATGCAACCCATTATACACATAAACCACCTCCTTCTACAACACCCTTATTGAAACTCAAGAATTGTTACTCTTCAAATTTTTCATTTTTTTTACAATCCTATACTATTCCTGCTTTCACCATTTGCATAAAACACAACCAAAGAGTATTCCTTGGAAAGATAAAGCAAAGAATCTAAGCTATATATATATATATAAAACTAAAAATTCTAACAATATCATATTTTTGCAGCCAATTGGACACAGCATAACAATATCCACTTCAAAGATCACAACTTTAGAACAAGAAATCACTAGAAACTCTACAATTATGGATAAAAACTAAGTAATGTCTGCTCTTTCAATCCTTCACATCAAATCCAGCAACTGAAAATTCCAAAAGCCCCAAATAAAAACCTTATCTTTGCTGTTGTTTTGCAATGAATCACCTGCTCAAAGCAAAAACCTTTAAAATGCTTGCAATCTTGCAATGAAATAACAATCAAAATTCACAATTTCACATCAAACAAATCCCTAAATGCATCAAAATCTACAAAAAAAAAAAAAAAACAATAACAATAAAAATAACACACACTCACTCACTCAACAAACAGGGTGTAGCTTAAGAAAACAAGAAGAAAGGCACAAGGAAGAGATAGAGAGGTGAGGGAATGGAGATGAAGAGAGAGATCTAGGGCACACAGATTTTTCATTTGTTAGAATACAAAGAGCAGTGATGGCAGTGAACAGTAACAACAATCACAATAATAGTAAGTTCACAAGAAGATCAGAAATAAATTAATTATAATAAATAATAATAATAATAATATAATTGCTTTCAAAAAAATAATTGTAATATAGTAAATATAAAAATATTAAATAAAATAAAAAAAAAGTAAGAAAGATTCTGTTTTGAGGTGGTGGTTGGAAAATTAATTGTTTTGTAAATTGAATAAAAGAAATAGATTTAAAAATTGAACTAAAATGATTATATATAAAATTTAATGCAATCCAATACATAGAAATAGGACTTACCCAATTTGAACGGTTTTGAAAAAATTAATTTTTTTTTTCTAAAATTTAATATTGTATTATAGATGTTTCCTATACTATTAGCTTTTTTTTTTCTTATCGTTACAAATATTAGCCTTCATTAAGATTAAAGAAAAAAGAGATCTTATTTAAAATGTAATTCGATATTATGTTTATTATTGTTATTTGGGTCAAAGTCTTGGAAGAATTTAATTTTTCATTTTTATATTTTTAAAAGAAATTGTGCAATATTTTAAAATTTTAATTTTTAAAATATTTAAAGGATGTTTGATATATGAAATTAATTGAGAAAATAATTTAAAAATGTATATAAAAAGTGATAATTCTATCTTTTTTTAGGAAAATATAAAACAAATCAAATTAATTAATTAAAATAACTCTCTTTTTGTTGTTATTTGCCAAATAAAACTTACATTTTTATTTTTATTATAAAATATTTACAGTTTTATAAGTCATTAATTAAATAATTATCTGTAAATAATAATAATTATATTTCATCATCCTATGCCTATAATGGTAAATTATCAATATATTCATTTTTTTTTAATTTGTTGTATTTAACCATTATTCAAAATTTAACTTTTCTTTAAAAATAATTCTAAATAGAAGAATTAAACTTTTTCAACTAAAAGTCTTAAAAAATTATTGGATGAACAATATTTATCTTGAGATAGAAATAATTAAACCATTTAAATTTTTTCAAACAATAGTTGTTTATATAGATTTAAAAAATTATTTAACCAAATAGTACTGAAAAATATAAGACATGCTGAAACTAAATTTAAAATTATGTAGATTTTTAGTTTGAAAATGATAATTATTTAAGGGCTATTTAAAATGATTTATATTTTTTAGTTTTATATTTTTATAAGAAAGTAAAATTTATAACTCTTTATATCCCAAGCAAAAGTGTTTTCTGTCTCATTCTTTTACATGGAAAATGTTTTTCCCAGATATATGGAAAAGTTGATGGAATTATACTTTTCTGGGATTCAATTTTTATATAACTTAAATACTAATTTGTGAGGCACTTCTTTAAATAATTTTACTAATCAAACATATTCGTAAAATCCCATTTATAGTGAATGATTATTCATTTAATATATATATATATATAGAACAAAATTAAAATTTTAACTCTTCTTTCCTTATTATTATTTAAGAAAAAACTGTTTTGAAGGAAAAACCCCTAGCTAAGGGTGTTTTTTTTTTTTTTTTTTGCATAATCATATTTATTTATTTATTTTAAAAAAAGAAGATACATTTCAATGCTAAACAAAAACATAAATAAGTTTTTTCTTTTTATTAGCCTTGCCTCATTTTTTTTTCACCTTATTGTTTTGAAATGTTATAAAAAATAATTTGGAACGATAAAATTTAATATTCATTTTATTATCTAAAAATATAGATAATTTTGCTATAAGAAGAAATTTGACGGAAGGAATTTACTTTCTATAATTTTTTTTTACTTTCTATAATTTCATCTCATAAGATATTACCATCCTAAACATTCTATAATGTTAAATTTCATGTCTTAAATTTAAAATAGAGAAATTGCATAAAAAATTAGCCAAAAACAGAATAAATTAGAATTTTCTCAACTAAAATTCTATTGTAATTTTTATATCTTTGATAAACTTAAAAATATTAATTTATTAAAAATAACAAAATGAAATAATAATCACTAAAAGAATGAGAAAAACAAAGTCCCCAATCAAAGAAAGAAAGAAAAACAAAGTCCCCCTATCAATTTCAACTACTTCCATTTTAGGAATTAAATTTGAAATTATTTTATCATTTTATTTTCTTTTCCTACGATTTCATTATTTCATTTATTAAGAAATAATTTTACAATTAATATAAATGTAATAATCCATAATTTAATAAAATAAATAAGTTTATATTATTGTTGCTATTGGGTTGTTGATGGGTTGTTGTGTCATTGTTGTATCGTTGATGGACTGTTGATTTGTTATTGATTGGCTTATTGTTTGGTTGCTGAGTTGTTTTCATCCTTAAACAGATGGTCAGTTAAAAAAGACCATTCAAACACTAGAGGATATGCTTCGTATGTGTGTGATGGATTTTGGTGGCCAATTGGATATGCAATTGTCATTGATAGAATTTGCTTATAACAACAGTTATCATGGTAGCATTGGAATGGATCCATATGAAGCATTGTATAATAGAAAGTGTAGATTTCCTGTATGTTGGGAAGTTGGTGAGAGTCAAATAATAGGCCTAGAGTTAGTACAAGTGACTTTAAAGAAGATCCCTATCATTCAATAGAGATTGAAGACAACTTTTCACAGACAAAAGAGTTATTCTGATCCCAAGAGAAAAGATGTGTCATTTTTCATTGGAGATATGGTGTTTCTAAAGGTGTCACCGATGAAAGGAGTGGTGAGATTTGGTCAAAAGGTTAAGCTAGCTCCAAGGTACATCAGACCCTTTGAGATTTACTCAAAAGTTGGTGATGTGGCTTACAGACTAGTATTGTCGCTAGAGTTGTCACGGATTCATCCAATATTCCATGTTTCTATGTTGAGGAAATATGTTTCTGATCCCTCTCACATTCTTCAGCCACAAATAGTGGAGCTTAGTGAGGATTTGTTATACGAAAAGTATTCAATGGCAACTGTGGATCGATAAGTTCACCAGCTTCGCACTAAAGAGATTTCTATGGTGAAAGTGTTGTGGAGTAACCATATAGTAGAGGACTGTACTTGGGAAACTGAAGCAGACATGTGAATTCGATATCCTTACTTGTTTGGAAGTTGATGTAAGATTTTAAAATTCGAGGACAAATTTTCTTAAAGGGGAAGAATGTAATAACCCATAATTTAATTAAATAAATAAGTATATATTATAGTTGCTATTAGGTTGTTGATGGGTTGTTGTGTCATTATTGTGTCATTGATGGACTGTTGATTTGTTATTGATTGGCTTATTTTTTTGGTTGCTGAGTTGTTGTCGTTGATGTTGGGTTGTTGTCAAATTGTTGCATAGTTGTTGTGTGGTCGTTGTGTGGTATTAACTCATGTAATTGTTGGCAGTTATCTCAATCCTCAAAATGGAAGGATTAAATGAACATTTTACAAAAAAATAAGGACTAAAATGGTAATTTTCTAGTTTCTCTTCAATTTTATAGCTAGCAGCTGCGAAATTTGCTTTTAAGCCCCTGAACTCACTTATCTAACACTATAGCACCTCAATCTTTTTCTTCTCCATTCACTGGCCAAACAACCTTTGTTCTTCACAAAATTTTAACCACAGACACTTCTTGATGTCCTTAACATGCTAGTAATTTTTATTTCATGAAAATTTGCCTAATTTTGATCAGATTAATCTCTGAAGTTTTGGCCTAAACTTTCTATTGATGAATCACCATTTTCGGTGACTGTTAGCTACTGCAACCACCACCATCATACTCATTTAGTTTCCAAAAGTCTGTAGAAACCAATTTTACATGATATGTGTTGTTAAGGTCTTGATCAAAATTTATTTGGTAATTTTCATTTTCCTTCTCGATCTAATAATTTGGTGGTTGTTTATTGAGTTTGAGACTATTTTTGAGTTCTATATATTGCTGTGAATATATGGATATAATTGGTTTGTGTAATAAACATTTTTCAGCAAGAAAATCCAGCGAGTCCCAACCGAATTCCGGTGAGGAATAGTGACCAACCCGAAAAATTATGATTTTATTTTTAATAAATAGTATAAATTATAAGGATTAATTTTTGTAACTAGACCTAGGTCTAATTCCTTACGTATTTTGAGATAAAAATATCGGAAGTGTTTCGGTGAAATTACTCTATTTCCATTTAAATAGTCTCAGCTCATCAAAATAAATTCTATTAGCCTCAAATGTCATATTTAGGGTATTTTCAAGTCAATTTAATTAATTTTATAATTCTTATAATTTTCTAGGAATTTTGAGAAGCTACTTGTTATTTAATTATTATTAAAATATTATTTATTATAGAGAGTTCCAGAGTGGGAGCCGTAGTATTTGAGCAGCAGATGACACATTGGCCAGCACGCTCCACCTGAGTTAATTTTATAAAATGTCTGTTGAAGTTATATATATAAGAACCTTCATTCGATAAATATAATAGTAAAGTTGAGTATATAAATTTAATTGTGCTTATGAATTTTACCCGTAAGCATAAGTATTTATTTTATTATTGTTAAGGATATTGGAAATGCTTTAGCTTGGTTTCATTTTTATTTTATTTTATATGTGAAATAAGTATGTTTTGGAGAAAATGGTGGAATGAGCCACTTAGTGGGTGTCCCCAAGATCACGTACGCACTGGTTAAAGTCTTAGGATGATATGTATTAGTTATTGGCTAGGTGGAGCTTGATCTCTAGGGCAGTGTTATTAATTTGGCTCAATGGAGCTTGATATCACTTGCAGTATTATGAATTTGGCTCGGTGGAGCTTAATCTATCGGGCATGGTTATGAGTTGGGCTCGGTGGAGCTTATTCTCTTTGGCAGTATGTGGATTGAGTTTGGTGGAGCTTGTTCTCTTGAGCTAGAGTTAAGATGTAATTCGGTTGAACTTGTTCTTTTGAGACATCGATCATGGATTGAGGTTTAGGGTTCTGCTATGATTTTCACTAAAGATTTTAATTTATATGAGTTTTGTATAAGAAATTTTGCATCAAAGGGATTTATAAATTTTGAAAAGGTATTTATATAAATATGATTTTTAACAAAGTAAGGGTTTTAAATGTTTATTTTATGTAATGATTTTAAACAACTGTTTTAAAGCCAACATGTATTTCATAACATTAATTCACTGAGTGAGGTTTGATTCCCTTCATTTTTATTTTTTTTCAGGATTTTACAGTCAGACCAATACTTCTTATTATCTACATCATGGTTTCTTCTTCTACAGCTATATTATATAGGTCTCGTTGATTGTTGTCTTATATTTGTAATCTAGACATCGTAGTAGTAGTTTGGATATTAACTAATATGTATTTATGATTTAATTAGTTTATTATGGATATATGTATTAGTTATGATGATGCTATGATGAACATGAATTTGGTGTTAATTTTTGTGTTGTGGTGAAGTGATGGTGGTTAAAGAATATTTTTGGGAGTGTTATTTACATTTTACAGGTTTTTGTTTATTCCCGGTACAGAGGAAACTCTGTTGGATTTTCATTAAAATTTTAAAGTGTTTAATTTTATTATAAGAATTTCTTTAGGTTTACTACGAGTTTCAAATGCTTCATGCTTTTCCATTCCCTAGTGTCGATCATGTGCCCTTGAGGTTCAAGTCATGACAAAGTTGGTATCAGAGCAACAGTTCATTGTTTATTTTTTTTGGTTGTCGGTATTTGTCTTTTTTTGAAACTACTGCGGTAATTAGGTGGTCATTGTCATTTGTTGTCATCATGATTTTTAGAATTCCTCGTATTTGTTAGCATCCTTATTATGTCTTGTATCTTGCTTCTGTGTCTTTACAAAATAAGGTGAACACAAAATGCTCCTACTGCAGAAGCAGTAAATAGTGATAGAAAGCAATCTTTTCAAGATGAAGCTCTTCCCCCTGCCCCATAAGGTAGAAGAAGGGGTAGACCTAGAGCAGCGGCAACTCAGAGACAAGAGCAACAGTTGCAAGTAGGACAAAAAGCTCTTGAGATAGATCCTATAGCTTTTACGGCTAGTGTAGCGGGAATTAATCAAGGGCTAACGGCACTTAATCAAGCTATGCCTCTAGTACAATAAATGTTATAATAGAGAAACCAGGGGATGTGTGATGCAGATGCAGATTTGTTGTATTATAGAGTTAGAAGAGTTCCATTTAATGGTACTGAAGATGCCTTGGATTTTATAAACACTATTGAGGCTAGGACCAGGACAGAATATACTAATTATCAAAAGATAATGATTATAGAGTTATTAGTACAAGATGTAGCTTAGGACTGGTTTTTGTAATTGATCCATCCATTTATGACTACCATGACATGGTTGGGGTTTAAAAAATGATTTTTGAGATATTTTTGTCCACCTACAATGAAAGGTAATTATATATGGCAACTGTTGCATATAGCCAGAGGTGATCGGTCAGTTGAGAAGTAAACCTATGAGTTCTTCAGACTGTTACGTCATGCTATGAATATGATGCAGAATGAGAGGAGAGTAGTGGAGTTATTTGTGATAGGGTTAGGCGCAACCTATATTGGCATTCAGACTAAGGACCGAAGATTAGAGAGTGTCATTAAGGAGGCT
Source organism: Mallotus repandus (assembly GCA_949671775.1). Lineage (NCBI taxonomy): Eukaryota > Viridiplantae > Streptophyta > Magnoliopsida > Malpighiales > Euphorbiaceae > Mallotus > Mallotus repandus. The sequence goes on from CATIWM010667334.1 coordinate 18,073, forward strand.
AGATAGCTGGAGAGGTGACACATCAAACATGGGACTATCCACGACCCTTATATGAGTGATAATAGTGGATAAGGAGTAGCCTAGGGATTCAGTAGCATGCTTTTCAGTTTGACAGTATTGGTGTTTAGCCTGGTGGTACTTCCCAGTAGAGCTACAGAGTCCACCGTAGGCATAAGAGTGACAAACATGGTTGTAGGAGTGGCAGAGCTACTAGATTTGGTTCTAGAGTTAGTAGTAGCAACAGTTGCCAGAGCTCTGGATATGGGAGTATATGATTTGGGACTAGTGCATGCACCACTTGTCGTAGAGTACACCAAGGACTATGTCACTTGATGCTAGGAGCTTGTTTCAGATGTGGACAGTTAGGACATTTTGCTAAAGCTTGTCCTAACTATGGATTTTAGCCATCATATGTTTAAGGATCCTTAGCTTCAGTGGCTCAGCCAATGCAGCAGGTGCATTAATAGTATCAAGCACCTATATACCCTCAATAGAGACTGACTCAGTTTATGAGCCAGCAGGGCAGAGGTGTTGGAGGTATAGCTGGAGGAAGAGGATATGCCCAGCCATCCACCTTACAATAAATAGGCCGTGGTCAAGCTAGAGTTTTTACATAGACTCCTCAGGATGCTCAGGCATTCAATGTAGTGGTTGCAGGTACTCATCCTATCTGTTATCTTGATGCTAGTGTTTTATTTGATCCTGGTGCATCTCATTCCTTTTGTATCACCTGTATTTGCTTCTAAGATGGGATGACAACCATCCAAATTGTTAGTTCTTTTATCTGTAGCAACTCCCCTCAATGATGAGTTAGAAATAGACATAGTCTTTCCATCTTGTTCAGTGTTGGCGGAAGGTAGAGGGTTGTTGGCAGACTTAGTCTTATTGGATGTGATTTTGAGAATGGATTGGTTGGCTCAACATTATGCAACCCTTGTTTTTCTAGAGAATGAGGTGATTTTTAGAATTTCAAATGATGTGGAATTTTTGCAATCATAACTAGAAAAATGCTTAAAAGGGGGTGTCAAGTCTATTTAGCTGCAGTCAGAGGTACAAAGACAGATAATGGGGCAGTTGAGAATGTGCTAGTAGTGTGTGAGTTTTCTAATATTTTTCCTAAAGAATTACTAGGCTTGTCACCAGAAAGAGAGATAGAATTTTGTATCAATGTTGTAATTAGTACAGATCCTATCTTTATGCCACCTTATAGGATGACGCCTGCAGAGTTAAAAGAGCTTAAAGAGCAGTTGCAAGAGTTATTTGACAAGGGTTTCATTATACCCAATGCATTTCCTTGGGGTGCACCAATGTTGTTTATGAAGAAAAAAGATGGTAGTCTTTGACTTTGTATCGACTATAGATAGTTAAACATAGTCACCATTAAGAATAAGTATCCTCTTTTAAGGATTGATGATTTGTTTGATCAACTTCAAAGAGCTCAGTGTTTCTCCAAAATTAACTTGAGGTCAGGGTATCATCAGTTGAGAATTAAAAGTGGAGAAATACCTAAGACTGTTTTTCGGACAAGGTATGACCATTATAAATTTTTGATGATGTCGTTCGGGTTAATAAATGCCCCAGTAGCTCTTATGAACTTGAAGAATTGAATATTTAGGCCATTCTTAGACCAATTTGTGATAATATTTATTGATGATATCTTGGTGTATTCTTAAAGTAAGAAAGAGCATGCTTTGCATTTAGGGATGATACTCCAGACTTTAAGGGAGCATCAATTGTATGCCAAATTCTCAAAATGCAAATTTTAGTTAGATCAAGTGGCATTCTTGGGCCATATAGTATCCAAAGATGGCAACAAGTAGATCCCAAAAAGATTAAAGTAGATTTGTGAAAGATTTCTCCAAGATTGCCGCACCTTCAACAAGATTGACCCAGAAGAATGCCAAATTTATGTGGATTGATAAATGTAAAGAGCATAGATGCTTAAAGATAGGTTGACTTCAACTCTAGTGTTGACTTTACCTTCGAGAAATGAAGGGTCTCTGATATATTGTGATGCTTCTCGAGTAGGATATATGGACTAATAAATGTAAAGAGCACAAATGCTTAAAGATAGGTTGACTTCAGCTCTAGTGTTGGCTTTACCTTCAGGAAATGAAGGGTCTATGGTATATTATGACGCTTCTCGAGTAGGATTGGGATGTGTAATAATGCAAAATGAAAGAGTGATTACTTATGCTTCGCATTATTCAAAGAAGAATGAGCAAAACTATCCTACTCATGATTTAGAAATGGTAGCTATGGTGTTTGCATTAAAAATTTAGAGGCATTGCTTGTACAATGTAACCTGTGAAGTATACACTAATCACAAGAGCTTAAAGTTCATTTTCCAACAGAGAGACTTGAATTTGAGACAGAGAAAATGGATGAAACTCTTGAAGGATTATTATTGTTATATTCTATACCATTCGAGTAAGGCTAATGTGGTAGCTGACGCATTAAGTAGAAAGTCAACAGGAAGTTTTGCTCACATTAGCTCAGAAAAGAGTCAAATAATTGATGAATTATAGGAGTTGATTGATTAGGGTTTGCAATGGTAACTAAGTCATGTCTATTAGCTTAATTCAGAGTATGATTAGTTTACTTGGATCAAGTTAAGGCAGCTCAGAGATGAGACCCACTATTGTAGAGAATAATGTCAAAAGTTTAACAAGGTTAGTTTCAAGACTTAATAATTGATAATGAGGATGTGCTATGTATGGGCACTAGGTTGTGCATACCGATTGTAGATGATTTGAGAAAGGAGATTATGGAAGAAGCACACTTTTCTGCTTATAGTGTTCATCCAGATACTACCAAAATGTATCATGATATGAAAGATACATATTAGTGAAATGGGATGAAAAGAGACATTGTTGAGTTTGTATCCAGGTGTCTCACATGTTAACAGGTGAAAATGGAACATCAAAGGGCCTCAGGATCACTGTAACCACTATCCATTCTAGAGTGGAAGTGGGACATGATTGCGATGGATTTTATTTCTGGATTGCCTCGTACAACTGGAAGTTATGATGCCATATGGGTAATAGTTGATAGACTAACCAAGTCAGCTCACTTCTTTCCAATTAAAAAGACCTATACTACAGACAAGTTGGCCAAGTTATATATCAACCAAATTGTCTACCTACATGGGGTGTAAGAGAGTATAGTGTCAGATAGAGGAGCTACTTTTACTTAAGTCTTTTTGGCAAGAACTGCATAAAGCATTGGGTACTAGACTTGACTTCAGCACAACTTTTCATCCTCAAACAGATGGTCACTTAGAAAGGACCATTCAAATACTAGAGGATATGCTTCGGATGTGTATGATCGATTTTGGTGGCCAATGGGATATGCACCTGCCGTTGATAGAATTTGCTTTAACAATAACTATCATGCTAGAATTGGAATGACTCTATATGAAGCATTGTATGGTAGAAAGTATAGATCTTCTGTATATTGGGTAGTTGGTAAGAGGCAAATAACAGGCCCAAAGTTAGTACAAGTGACTTCAGAGAAGATCCTTATCATTCAATAGAGATTGAAGACAACTTTTAGTAAACAGAAGAGTTATGCTGATCCCAAAAGAAAAGATGTATCATTTTCTGTTGGAGATATGGTGTTTCTGAAGGTGTCACCAATGAAAGGAGTAATAAGATTTGGTCAAAATGATAAGCTATCTCTAAGGTACGACTTTAAGATTCACTCAAAAATTGGTGATGTGGCTTATAAATTGGTGTTGCCGCCAGAGTTGTCACGGATTCATCCAATATTCCATATTTTTATATTGAGGAAGTACAATTCTTATCCCTCTCACATTCTTCAGCCATAGATAGTGGAGCTTAGTGAGGATTTTTCATTTGAAGAGTATCCAGTGGCAATTGTGGATCGACAAATTCGCCAGCTTCGCACTAAAGAGATTCATATGGTGAAAGTGTTGTGGAGTAACCATACAATAGAGGAATGTACTTAGAAAACTGAAGCATACATGCGAAGTCGATATCCCTACTTGTTTGGAAGTTGATGTAAGATTTTAAAATTCAAAGACGAATTTCCTTAAAGGAGGAAGAATGTAATAACCCATAATTTAATTAAATAAATAAATATCTATTACTGTTGTTATTGGGTTATTGATGGGTTATTGTGTCATTAATGGACTGTTGATTTGTTGTTGATTGGCTTATTATTTGGTTATTGAGTTGCTGTCATTGATGTTGGGTTGTTGATTTGTTGTTGGGTTATTGTGAGTCGCTGTATAGTTATTATGTGGTGTTAACTCTTATCTTAAGCCTCAGAGTGGAAGGACTAAAACAAAAATTTTATAGAAAACATGGGGATAGAAGTGGTAATTTTTTAGTTCCTCTTCAGTTTTATAGCTAATAGCCATGAAATTTGCTTTTAAGCCCCTGAACTCACTCATCTAACACTATAGCACATGAATTTTCTTCCTCTCCATTCACTGGCCAAACGACCTCCATTTTTCATGAAATTTTAACCACAGACACTTCTTAATGTCTTTAACATGCTGGTAATTTTTGTTTCTTGAAAATTGGCTCGATTTTGACCAGATTAAGCTTTGAAGTTTTGGCCTAAACTTTCCGTTGATGAATCACCATTTCCGATGACTATTAGTTGCTGCAACCACCGCCATCATACTCATATAGTTTTCAGAAGTCTGTGGACACCAATTTTACTTCCGATTTGTATTGTTAAGGTCTTGATTGGAATTTATTTGGTAATTTCCATTATTCTCTTCGATCTATTAATTTAGTGGTTATTTATTGAGTTTGAGACTATTTTTTAGTTCTATATTTTGCTGTGAATATGTTGATATAATTGGTTTGTGTAAAAAACATTTTCTAGTGAGAAAATCCGACGAATCCCAACTGGATTCTAGTGAGGAATAGTGACCAGCCCATAAAATTATGATTTTATTTTTAATAAATAGTATACATTATAAGGATTAATTTTCGTTACTGGAGTTAGGGTCTGATTCCTTACAGATTTTGAGATAAAAATCCCGAAAGTGTTTCGGTGAAATTACTCTATTTCCATTTAAATAGTCTCAGCTCATCAAAATAAATTCTATTGCCCTCAAATATCATAATTAGGGTGTTTTTAAATCAATTTAATAAATTTCATAATTTTTATAATTTTTTGGGAATTTTGAGAAGCTACATGTTATTTAATTATTATTAAATAAATATTATATATTATAGAGAGTTCTGGAGTAGGAGTCGTAGCATTTAGGTAGCCGAGGACATGTCGGCCATCATGCTCCACCTGTGAGTTAATTTTATAAAATATCCGTTGAAGTTATATTTATAAGAACCTTCATGCGATAAATATAATAGTAAAGTTGAGTATATAAATTTAATTATGCTTATGAATTTTACTTGCAAGCATGAGTTTTTATTTTATTATTATTAAGGATTTTGGAAATGCTTTAGCTTGGTTTCATTTTTATTTTATTTTATATGTGAAATAAGTATGTTTTGGAGAAAATGGTAGAACGTGCTACCTGATGGGTGTCATTAGGACCACGTGCGCACTGGTTAAAATCTTGAGTTGATATGTATTAGTTATTGGCTTGGTAGAGCTTGATCTCTCGGGTAGTGTTATGAATTTTTCTCGATGGAGCTTGATCTCTTGGGTAATGTTATGAATTTGGCTTGGTGAAGCTTGATCTCTCAAGCAAGGTTATGAGTTGGGCTCGATGGAACTTGTTCTCTCGGGCAATATGTGGATTGAGCTTGGTGGAGCTTGTTCTCTTTGGTTAGAGTTGAGATGTAACTCGGTTGAACTTGTTCTCTCGGGACATCAATAGTTGATTGAGATTTAAGGTTCTACCATGATTTTCACTAAAAATTTTAATTTATATGAATTTTGTACGAGAAATTTTGCATTAAAGGGATTTATAAATTTTGAAGATGTATTTATATAAACATGATTTTTAACAAAGTAAGGGTTTTAAATATTTATTTTAGGTAATGGTTTTAAATAACTATTTTAAAACCAACATGCATTTTATAACATTACCTCACTCAGTGAGGTCTGAATCCCCTCAATTTTATTTTTTCCCAAGATTTCACAGTCAGACCAATACTTCCCATCGTCTACGTTGAGTTTCTTCTTCTCTGGCTATATTATGTAGGTCATGTTGATGTTGTTGTCTTATATTTGTACTCTAGACACCGCAATAGTAGTTTGGATATTGAATAATATGTATTTGTGATTTAATTGATTTATTATGGATATATGTATTAGTTATGACGATCCTATCATAAACATGAATTTGGTGTTGATTTGTTGTGATGAAGTGATGGTCGTTAAAGAATATTTTTGAGAGTGTTATTTGCATTTTACAGGTTTTGGTTTGTTCCCCAAACAGAGAAAATTCTGCTGGATTTTCATTAAAATTTTAAAGTGTTTAATTTTATTATGAGAATTTTATTAGGCTTACTTATGGGTTTCGGAACGTTCACACTTTCCTATTCTCTAGTGCCAGTCACGTGCCCTTGGGGTTCGGGCTGTGACAATAAATTCACTACTTAATTCACTAAATTCCTTTATGTATCATAAGCAATACTATTACTATGTGTAATTTACCATTCTGTCACGAGATCAAAGTATTGGTAGAGATTATGGATTTTTCACTCCCCATAATTAGGGATGTGTATAGGTCGGAGCTATTCAGAGAATGAAAGTTTTTCGGGTCTATTCGAAAGTTGGAGAATTCAAAAAATAATTCTCCGAATCTAATTCTGAAAATTTGAATTTCCTTTTTAAATTACTCCAAAATTTCAGAGCAATTTGGAGTGAAAATTTGGAGCAAATGGAAAATCCAAATCGATACAGAGTAAAACAAAAATTCAAAGATTTATATAAAATATTTAGTTTATATATTTAAAATTCATATTTAATAAATTAATAATAATAAAGATATATATATTTTTATATTAAATTAAATATATTATATTTAATAATAATATTTTTCATAAATTTTTCTTTTTAAGTTTTATTTGATTTATAATTTGAACATATAAAATAAAATTACTATAAATTTTAATATACAAATTTTATTTGTAATTATAAAATTTATTTTATAATTTAAATATATATTGAAAATTAATTTTAAAAAAATTCATTAATGAGTATATTTGTTTTATTTCAATCAATTAATTAATATTTAAAATGTCAAATATTATATGCTATGTTAATATTTAATGTATTTAGATATAATTTATTATTAAAATGGTACTAAATTTTATTTATAACACATAATTTTTAATTTTTAATTGCTTTATATATATATATATAAAAAAAAAAAATTTCCGATCTCAATCCATGACCAATACGAACTCGAAATTTCCTTCGTAACTCCCGGAACTTTGTAATTTTTTCATTCCATACCTCATTTCATAGGGAACCTCAAAGTGGCTCTATTTTGTTATATTCCATCCATATTCCAATTATATATATATATCGGTTCTAGTTTCAATTCTCAATTTGAAGAACTCATGATTTCCATATCCTGCTCCAATAAATTTTTCAGGATGGTTTAATTTGGAAAAGTCAAACAATTAACAGAGATTTTCAAATCTAAAATTTTTTAGGACGGTTTGAATTCTTTAGAACCCATACACAACTCTACCTATAATTCCTTTAAAACTTCTAATATAAGAACAATGTTAAAAAAAAATCGATATATATTACTATGAACGAAATACGTTCATAAAGAAAGAATTGTACTAAACAAAACCACATTTCATTGGTAGGCGTTACATTATGATTAAAGATAGATCAATGCACTCAAAGAGTAAGACTTAAATTAAGAAACAAATAATGCCTTGTAATTGAAGAACATTATTTTAAAATGATTTTTGATAATTTTGGTAATAGAGATAGCTCTTGAATATTATTTTATAATTCTATTGTTTTGTCTTGACATAAGAAAATGATAGCTCTTTCTCCATACCATCTTCTTTTATCCAATTTATGGCCACAATTTCTCTTTCCTTTTCATTTGTTGATTGATAAATAATATAAATTTGGGTGGCAATCTCAGATGTTTATATAATTTTTTTTATATAATATTTTTATTTTTAGATTTATAAATCTAAATTTATTGTATTTGGTGGATTGTTTTAGTAGTTAGAAATATTCAATGAAGCCTAAATTTGTGAACCTTGACTTATGAATGATCAAGTATCGATTTTTTTTGGAGAAACATAATCAAAATATTGCTCTAATTTGACGCTTTAGTACACCATATTGAAAATATTAACCACAATAAGATAGTTTTTTAGTTTATCTACTAGAAAAATATTATGCTTTATAGTTTTTTAGTTTATCTACTAAAAAAATATTATGCTTTAGTCTACTTTTTATTTATTTATTTATTTTAATTTGTGTATTGTTTTTTCTATGAAAAAAAAATTATAACAATATTATCTTTGTGTAGTATTAAAATTTTATTGTAAAACCCTCGTTGGATTAAATGAGATTTTTTATTGTTAAAAATAAAATAATAGATTGTGTTTTTATTATTAATTTATAATATGGAGCCATATATATCTTATATAATATAATAAATACACAATCTCTTATTCAATTAAAGATTAATTATGTATAAAAAATATTTTAAAATGTTTTGTTTTTTTCAACCAATATTATTTATACAACTCATAGTTTTTTATTTGATCTCTTTTATTTTTCTTGCCAATATTTATTAAAAAAAAACCTACAGATTATATTATATAAATTACAATTCCTATCAAATTTAGAATTTCTCCTTTCCTATGTGTAAATAAATAAAACATCTCTTTTAAATCTAATAAGTTAATACGGATATGGTGCATATGGATATAATTTTCCTAGTAGTGATTTTTCTTTCTGCATTTTTGTAATTTTTTTTGTAATTTTAATTTTTCAATTTATAATCAAATTTTTTATTTTTGGTTGCAATTTTAATCAATATGGTACAATTAATTTTAATTATATGTATCGTAACTAACATTATTATGATAATATTTGATAAAATTTATATTTTATTATTCTTTTTGTATTAACACTGTTAACATTTGTATTTATGATAACATAAAATACATTTCAAATAAAATTTTAAGTGAAAATTGATAATTTTTTAAATATTCAAATCAGTGTTACAACTTTTTCAATTTTAAAAGTACAATTATAAATGCAAGTAAGGATAATATGATATTAACTTCAACTTATATGGTGCCACATGAGTTTAAGATGAGCAGCGTTGCATTATGTTAAAATTACAATTAAAAAAATAATATTAGAATAGAATTACCAAAATTAAAAAATTTGAACAAAATTGCATAAAAATTAAATGTTTTTAGTCATCAAAACTCAATATGTTAAAAAGAACAATTTTTTTTTGTTAACTGAACACTTAAAATTGATTTTTTTTACTAACTCATTTTCTCATTTACCATGGTATCTACTATTGAAAAATACATTGCAATAAATTGCGAAGAAAGATAATTCTTTTAAATTTGTTATGTTTTATTACAAAACTCAAATTAGATGAAATTAAATTTCAAATGAAATTTATAATAATTTTGAAAAACTTTATTATGTCATTGTTTTATATCTTTAGCCTAATTACAAAATAAGATAGTTGTATCAATACTTTTTTAAGCTAAAGATATGATAATATTTTGGTTAATTTTTATGCATAGTTAAATAAATTTATTTTTTAAATGAGTTCAAAGCGATTTTGTGTGTATATATATATTTTTTTGTTTCAATTGATTTAAACTTTCATAAATAGTTTTTGGTTGATAGTTAGATGGATTATATGAAGAATCTTTAATGTAACCTTACTTAAATTTTATGAAGATCATACATGTATTAAATCTCATATGTTCAAAATTAAAATTTGAACCATTCTTCATATAGAACGTCATGGAATTTTTTTTTTATATAAATTTTTAGACTTGCATTTTAACACAATTTTAAAATAATCTCATTTATAATACAAAATAAAAAAAATACATAGGAATGAAATAACCTTTAAGTCCACATACTTTGGTTTAATGGTCAATTTTACCACGAGTATGCGATTCCACCCCAGATCGATCCTGGCCCTTTGTAGCAATGGCAAAAAAATAAAAATAATAATAATAATAATAATAATAAAATAAAATTAAAGCAAGTAATAGTTGATCAACTAATGATGATATAATTTTTGCCTATAACCCAACAACTATTATCTATATCTAATATCAGTAATGAACTATTTATTCATAGGGTCATGCATGCATGAAATTTTTGGTACTGTCTTCTCTCTTTGAGACACACAAAAATATTTGGGACCCATTTAAACTTAAGCAATTTGTTTTTTAGTTTGGCCCTTGTATTTGTTATGTCTCCATATAGATCAACACTAAGTAAAAGCTACTCATGATCATTGGCTCTACGCTTTGTATTCTAGTTGCCAACTTTTATTATTATAAGTTTTTTTTTTTAATGGTCCAAGCAAAGAGACATACCACTCATGACTCTTTTGGTACTCAAATAAGATATTTTTTAATTTGAATTGTGTTAAAAATAATATTTTAATATAGTTGGTCCATAATATTGTTATTTTTTGTCTTATGGTAGCAATAACATTTTGGTATAATGTCATTAAGAAAATATGAAAATGCTAATTGAAATTTCAATAGGGTCATGTATTTATTCATATTCTAAATCAACATTGAAACATATAACCTATTTAACAATATATAAATTATTAATAAGAACCTGCTTTTTATTTTTTAACAGTAAATATACAATAATTTTTTTGAATTGTTCAAACTACACACTGATTAGGTATAAGATACACTCCTTTTATATAATGCTATATTTGGATGTAAAAGATTTGAATATAGATTGGATTTCAATTAAATATCTTATTTGGGAATTAAATAGATTTGTATTTATGAGAATTTGAAGCAAATCCACAAAAAATTTAATTGCTCATTGTAACTATATGTTATTTAAAATTTAATATTTGAAATTTTAAATTTTAAATCAAATATTTGCATTCAAACACACTCTAAAGTTATTTATGATATGATTTGACTTGATTTTAAAATTCATATTAAATTTTTTTTGGTCAAACAAGACTTACTGTACAAGCATACTCATCCAGACAATTGCTGATTGGAGAGGCACCAACACATGCTTATATAACACACACTCCACAATTTAGTGATGTGGGATTCAAAGGACCAACCCCGGCTCGCGCATGCATTTTGGCAAACATGTTTTGTGCCAGAGTTTACCACACCACCACAAAGCTTTTTTACTTTTTTTGGTCAAATAAGATTTACTGTATAAATACACTCATTCAGACAATTACTGACCGCAGAGGCATGTGCAGGTGTGCATTTTTACAAATCTTAAGTTATTAAATAAGATTTGTAGTTTTACAAATCAAAATAAAGTATTTATTTGATAAACATAACTAAAACAAACTAAATAATAAAGATTTAATATGGTGTTTTAAACAGTTTGTGCTAGAACTTTAAAGTATAAACATTCAAACAATAAAAAATACTTATACAATATTTTATAAGTGACATATTTAAAAAATCATTTAAATTTAAATGACTAAAATCATATTTCAAGAATAGTTTCCATAAATATTACTACAAATTTTATTTATTATAATAAATTTTCTCATTAAACTATATTCAATGAAAAATATAGTTGTAATTTAAAGTTTTTCACTTTTTGACACAGTGCATTTAATTTTCTTTACCCTTATTGAATAAATTTTTAAATATTAAAATTAATAGCTAATCTTATTTAAGGCTTGTTTGATTTGAGTGTTTATAGCAGATGATATCGATTGTGAATAGCTGATAGTTGATAAATATAATTTTGTTTACTGTTGCTGTTTGTATGTCAAATAACCATTAAGGATATAATTTCTTTGTAATTATAATATTTTTTAGTTATGCAAATTATTTAAAAAATATATATACTAATAAATAATAATTTATTGTCTTTAATTTATATATTATTAAAATAATTAATAGAAATTACTTAAAAATAAATTTTAAAAGATAAATATTATTGTATAATTTTTTAAAAATTAATTATAGGTATAAATGTTATAATTATTTAATTATTAATTATAATTGATAATAATATTTATTTAATTACAAACTATAAAAATTAATTACATACATTTAATTTAAACGAAGTTATTTGTTATTAGTTTTTTTTAATAAGAATAAAATAGTCTTAATAAAAAAAATAATATAAATCAACTATCAACTGATGAGAAAAAATTCCAAAATAGAGTTTATTAAATCAGTAACTATTTTGAATAAAATCAGCTATCAGCTGCTAATTTGAAATTTTACCAAATATTTAAATTGTAGCTGATTGAGAAAAAACCTCAATCAACTGAACCAGATGCCCCTTAAATGTATTTTTTTCTGTTAACTTAGGTGAAACTAGTATGATAAAGGTTTGTAAAAAAAAAAAACTTCTTATTGAAAAAATAAAATATATTTTATTATTATTATTTTTGTTTATCTTGTTAGTCGCATTACTTGTCTTTTCTTCTACATTAATAAATGAGATTTTTTCATAAATAGTCAAAAAATAAAAAATAATATTAAAAGTCATATTAACCAAAAGTATTTTCAAAAATAGCTTTAAGAAATTTTTTTTTTCAAATCTAGACCATGACTCTTCTAAAAGCTATTTGACTCTTTTAGAAATTGTTTGACTAATTAAATCACCAATTTGATCATTCTATTTTTTTTTGAATCAAACACTTTTTTTTATTTTTTTCTCAACATTTTTTTGCTAATTTTTTTTTTCTATTTTAAGATACTTTTTTTGTCAATATTTTTTTCCTAATTTTTTTTTTGCTCAATAATTTTTCAGATTTTATCATTGTACTGACCAATCATAGGACCCACCACATCACGTTAAATCAACAAATTAAATTCAGAATCAGTACCCTTACGCCTAACTAAAAGATGTTACATTAATTAATAGGCTATAAATAAATCTAAACTGTAGATAAATAACCATCGTACCTGCTCATTTCTCGCTATATATATATAGATTTCTGAAAATCTTGATAGTGATTCTCTATTTTTATTTTTTTAGATATATAGTTATATTTCTTGCAGTTTTTATTCTTTTCTCTTCCCATAATTAAACAAGGCAACTACTAAATCTTTCATTTGATAAAAGAAAAAAAAATCCTCTAAAGTCAAGGCAGCAACCACTAAGGATTTTTTTTTCTTTTTTGAAAATTAAGCTTCCAATAAGTAAAGCCAAAAAAACATCAAGCAGGGAATCAAGACCCGCAAAGCTACAACTAGATAAACAAAATCAAAGTTGACTAAGGCCAAAAACTAGCCTAAAAGTGAGTTGCAAATTCAGCAACCACAATAACTGGAACCAAACAATCTAAGAAAATAACAACCAAAACATCATCGCAACACAAAGAAACAAAAAACAACAAAAAG